>JBBPBX010020637.1:8651-38296 GCA_038048925.1 Garcialebias charrua | reverse complement strand
TGTAAAAGTTAATGCTTTTCATGTAATCATCTTCAGAGGAAAGTATAAAAGAAATTTTTTATGGAAATACAACTAATTATTTAGTCATAGCTGGGATTATTTCCTGGTGTTTTACCTAAAAACAAGTAAATGTTGCTTAAGAATAAATGTCATTCAAGTTGGCTTCAAATGGATTTATAATTTTAACAATCTTTGTGTTTGAAGCTAATCTTCATCGTTCTGTCTGCTCTTCCTCCCTGCAGGTGGTCTGTTCATTGACAATCCTTTCTACCAGCCGCGCACCCTCGCTCCTTTTATCATCCATCTGGGTCCGCAGGACCTTTTCTCCGACTTCTAAAGGCAGGACGCTGCTGGGACACTTTTCACTCTTTACCTGTCTACACAAACACACACCTGCCCGCCTGTGTGTGTGACCGTCTGCAAGCGGGGGCTCCTTTCTACCCCGGCTGATGGATTCGCTCACAGTTTCTCTTGGATTAGGGCACAGAAACTCTCACCTGCTGACAGAGAGCCACTGAACTTTTCTGCTTTCTCTTCCCTCAACTTGATTTTTTTTCCTCCTCAGAGAAGAGCGATTTTACACAAAGCAATACTTGGATTTTTACAAGGAACGTTCAGCTGGGACTGCGCGAGGAATGAGCTGAACGTCGGTCCGTTCTTATAGCAATACACCTGAACTCGTCTCTTTGGGCTTACTGAATGTCCGACGGAGGTTTACTCAAATCGGCGTTGCAATAGCTGACTCTGATTGTATATTTGTTGTGTATGTGTGGTTATAACATGACTATATACACATATAAGTACGGTGTATTTCTATAACAATGTGTTGACAGTAATATCACTATATAATGATGTATTTATGTAAATACTCTAAAAAGTATAATTCTTGTTATAAAATATTTTAGAATTATAAAGTGAGATGTAACTGTATTATCACAGCATAGCTTTCTTCCAGTTTTATATACACTAAGCAATTGAAGCTAGTTGTAGAAAATGCAATATTATCTTTGGTATTAACCTGTGCTCGTAGAATATTAATGCTTCCTACTTTCCATCCTTCCTTCCTCGTTTCCTCTGTCTTTGATGTCTATCTGAGCCTTTCTGAGCACGATCTCTGCTGCCTGATGTTTGCTTGCACCAGCCACGACCAGAGGCTGCTAAACACACTCACACACTCATTTACCGGTCGGAAAGCACATTTGTTTTCTACGCTCTTAATGCTGGCAGGGAATACTGTCGTTATTGGGGTACAGGTTTGCTGTGATGTTCATAGTCCTCCCTCTGCCATTAATGGACACACACACACACACACACAACAATCATGAGCTCCATCACTCACCTTATAGAGTCTAAAAGCACAGCTCCCTTCAGTCGTCGTCTCTGGGACTGTTTTCCTGGAGGTGATGCTGCAGCTGGCAGGAAAGGCCTCACAAAAGTCTGGCTCTAGACACATTAGAAGGCTTGATAGAAGTTGGAGCTCGAATTGGAGATTTAGATAGTGGCTGAAGTTCATGCTGCAACAAGTTTACTTGTTAGAGATAGGCCTGTCGCAATAAACAATAAATCAATTAATCGCATGATAAATGATAATTATCAACCTCGTTTTCAGTTTTCATTTATCGGCTTTATCGTTTCTTCGTCTCTCTTTCTACTGAAGACACCGGATGACAAAAGGCGCAACTCCAGTGTTCTTCACTGACCTCTCCCTTTCTCGTTTCTCTTTAAAATCCATTGTAACCGTCCAAAATCACGTTTTTGGATCGTTAAAAGAAGCTAAGCTACGAGCTAAGCTAACAGGCCGACCTGCGGGGAAAAAAGTCCGTCTTGTCGAAGCTCCAAAATTCGCAATTGAAACTTGTGCCTTTGTGTAAAAAGTTGTTTTTCCTCTGCAAAAAGAAGCTGAGAACTTGTTCACTGATTTTTTTGACTAAAAGCTTTGTGTGACAAATGCTATGCTCAAGAGCTCAAACCACACAGAGTGTCCGCCCTTTTGAGAAGGAAGGAGAGACAGCCCATGTCAAGTAAAGGGGCCGTCCTCCCATTTTTAGAGACACACTGCTCGCTCCCTCACTATCCAGCCTTCAGTTCAAACAGTCTTATACTGCCATCTGGTGGTCAAAAAAATGTACTACACTCAAAACAAATTAACCAACATTTCTTCTTAAATTTGACAACAATTACTAATTTTTGTCAAATTTCAAACAATATCATTTACTGTATCGCAATAATTTCTGAGACAATCTATTCATCCATCCATCCATTTTCTTCCGCTTATCATGGGGTAGCAGCCTAAATAGGGAGGCCCAGACTTCCCTCTCCCCAGCCTCTTGGGTCAGCTCCTCCGGGGGAATCCCAAGGCGTTCCCAGGCCAGCCGAGAAACATAGTCCCTCCAGAGTGTCCTGGGTCTTCCTCTGGATCTCCTCCTGGTGGGACATGTGTAGAACATCTCACCAGGGAGGCGTCCAGTAGGCCTAACCAGATGCCCGAGCCACCTCAACTGACAATTAGACCATTAATCGCCTAACAAAATGTGTTATTGTGACAGGCCTAGTTAGGGATTGAGGATTCAAACCCATTTCTTGTTCTCACATTGCCTTTTGTTATTATGATCCCATATACAGTATACATCCACAAGCTCTAATTTATCCAATAACAATGTAAAGAGGAGAGAATATTTGGTGTGACCACGATTTGCCATCAATTCTTGAAATGCTTCTAAATTTGGCAGGAACTCAAACTTCTTTGTGTAGATTGGGAATTTGTGAGAGCCGTAACACCAGGACTTTTTTATTGTTCTTTACACTGAAGATGGTTCTAACGGTGTATCTTGGGGGAAGATGGTCCTAATATAGACGACATTTTTAGAAAATCTATCCCTTCCTTGATGGTATTTCATGATGGACGAGTGTCTACGTACCAGTATATTAAGGACAATATTAAGCTTAATCAAAATCTCCATCTGTGTTTGCAGACGGGAGCTCCAGGCATGTTGCCTGCAGATTCTCCAAGCTTTCAGGGAACAAACCGCTTTCTGCAGTTTCTATTTTTGACTCATCGGTCCAAAGCACCTGCTCCTTTCTTTGTCCCAGTTATGTTTTCATGCATCATGAAGTTGCTTGCTCTTCTTTCCAAGTTTGGCTGTTTAATGAAGTTTTTTTTTTTACCCCACTTGTTTCATGATGAACTACTTTTGGTCAGATGTCTCCAGACAGTTGAAGGGTCTTTGGTCCAACGGGTTTCTGAGCTGACGGCACTTCAAGACATCTGATTTCAGAGAGAATTAAGCATGATGTCTTTCATCTGCTGCAAAGTCTCCTTAGCAAACTTTTTCACGTCTCTGTCTTTTTCTTTGTGCTTCTTCCCACATATCTTTTAAGAGCAGCGTTTTAAACCTCAGTCTGTTTTACCTAGAAGAGACCTTACTGTTGTAGTACAACCGCTTAGTGTTTTGTTGCTGTGCTCGCTGACCTGCACCATGTCTTCTGCAACTGGAGTCTGAATGATCCTCACCCAGTTTGAAGCCTCCTACGGCTGCTTCTGTTCCAGTTAATGACCATGTTTCAACCTACACATGAACATAATGATCACAACCTGCTCGGTATAATTTGGGAAATCAACCAGACTGCAAACCTTAAAAAAAACTGGATTTGCTTATTTGTAATAGTTTATCTGTTTTGAAGGCTAAGTGGTCGCACCAAATATTGATTTATCTTCTTAATTTGCTTATTAGTCAATTAAAATTTAATAGTGAAAGCATTTTTAATTCGCCTTTTTCACACCTGTCTATAGGTTTTGCCCTAATGTGATACTCTGCTTCACAAGAGACACTGAGAAAAACTAAGAGGCTACGCAACAAAACCTCTTATAATGAAATTTACTCTAGTGGAAGTTAAATTAATGTCTGTGCATCATTGGTTTGTTTCAATATCTGATTTAGAGGATGTGCTGTGAGATTTTGTCATAGCACATTCACAGAATATAGAGTTATGCAACAAGTAGATCTTTATTCCTTTATTCTCTAAACTACTTTTGATAAGTCGTATTTGGATCTCATTCAGTGACATCAGCAGAAGTTTGTGAAAGTCTTTCCATAAATGTGTGCAGTTCTGTGAGCTCTTTGTGGACGCGTCTTGTTTCTAACGTCTAACAGTAACCAGACGTCCATCAGCAAAGAACAATCGACTGGAATGTGCATCAGATGGTGTTGATTCGCTTCTCGTTCGCCCTGAACCGTGCACCTGTTTGATATTAATGGAACGACGTCTGAGACACTGAACACGTTTCTTCGCTTGTAGACGTAGATCCAGGCACAGGCTGGATACGTTTAGTGAGATGTGGAGGGTTTCGGGAGTTCTCTTTCTCGTGTGCAGGTGAAAACAGACATTTTCTATCAGCTGAGGGTTTCTTCTATAACCGCCTTCCCCTGTCCTCCCAGTGCGGCGTCTGTTCCAGCGTTCAGATCAAGGACGGGTGGCACAGACGGGCGCACTCGGGCTGTAACTGGCACAGACGGCCCGGTGGGAATGTGGCTCATCTGCAGTCAGAGACCGTGTTAATTCACTGAGGGAATTTTAGTTTTCTAGTTGGGCAGAGGTCCCAAGTGTGTAGGATCAGTAACATTAGGTTACTGTACTGTGTTTACTCTGAAGGGTCAACTAGTATCCAACTTGTTTGTGGTCTAGAGCTCATCAGGAAAAGGTTAAGGGCCAACAATATTTTTCCTTTAAGCTTCATCCCATTTCTCTGGTTTTTGTCCAGTTTTGTGAACAGGTTTGAACAAAAGTTTGTTGAGAACAAAAAACAGCTCAACTAGTTTAGTTGGTTATCCTGTACAGGCCAACAAGAATGAGACAAACCTCCATTGAAACAGATTCACACTCCTCATGCAGGGTGGGGACATCTTTAGCCTCCATGTATTCTGGTTGTGTTTTTTTCCCAGATGTGTGACCCATTAATGTTTCCCATTCTGGTGCTCCTCAAGCAGCATAGACAGTTTTCCAAACACTGCCTCTTGGCTGCTGTCCACCTGAAACTACACCTGTAACTCTACAAAGCACAAATTGCACGCGAGCAATACACCTGCATATCGTTCTCAGGGCCACCTGACACACACATACACACAGGCAGATGCACACACAAGCACATGTGATTAAATGTAAATTTGTAAGCTTTTACAAGCCAAGCACAGTGACATTATGGGGTATTCTTTGCGCTGTTGGTTGTATGTTTGTATCCAGCGTGAGTCTCAAGTGGTTGGAACTTGTTTGTACTTGAGGATTTGAGCCATGAATAGCTAAGACCCCCCCCCCACACACACACACACACACACACAGTTTATTATCATGGTGCTTTGGAAGGAGCTGTCTGAACATAATGGGTCTCTGAGGGGAGAAGTGTTGCCATCAAAAGTCATGGTAGTAATGTATAATACAGCCTGGTACATACTCTGTAAATTCAGGGTAACAAGTCACTTTGTAAGACAGTCAGGTACCTTATACAGAACCTGTACATACCTGGTTCTTACCCTGTTTGTACCCAATAGATACCTGGTAAGTGATTTGTATGTATTCAGAATATATCTAGTATTTACCTAGTATGTGTTGATATTAACTTTGTATGTTCCTAATAAGTACTGGGTACTTACCTAGTATGTACCTGTGGAGTACCTGGTACCGTATTTTCCGCCCTATAAGTCACAGTTTTTGTTGTTGCATAATTTACATGCCCTGCGACTTATAGGCTGAAACGACATATTTATGGATTTTTTTCTCATATTCATAAACCAATTTTTGGCTGAGATATGACCGTTTCCATTCATTCTGACTGAAAAAAAAAGAGCAATACCACTTTCAGCCATTTGATGGCAGCAGAGTAGTGATAGCAATAAGACATGCCGTTAAATCATGTAATAAGTAAGCGTGGCTATAATGACAAATTCAAAAAGATTCAAGACAAAAACAACTGGACTTTATTTATTATACTGTACTTTAGACATTTTGTTTGTTTTTTCAACTGTTTTGAATTTACTATGTCCTGGATGACTGAGAATCTTCACCAGCTATTAATGACTCAATCGGCCTGCCATAGTCTCCACACCTTCATTCTGCTCACTGCTTGAAACTATTAAACCAGCTGCACCGCCCTGACGAAATGCAGCTAATTTGACCATTAAAGTGCATTTATTAAGCAAATGTTAGACTGAGACACATTTTTGCTACAATTTCAAGCAAACAAATAATTGTTTTGGGTGCTTTTCTTGTAAAATCTTGGAGAAACAAGCCATGTTCCTCCTAATTTTCTCTCTCCCTCTGCGCGTTCACGGAGCATCGAGGCAGCGAAACTATTTTTGAAATACAGCTGATTTGACTATTAAAGTGCTTTTATTAAGCAAACGTTACACTGAGACACACATTTACTGTAATTTCAAGCAAACAAATAATTGTTTTTAAGTGTTAATCTTGTTAAATTCTTGTTAAAGTCCTCTCGTGTACGCTCCCACTGCCGCCATTTGGCAGCCCATCTATTTTTGGCACAACACCGGCCCACATTTCCGGGTTGTCAGAAGTGACACGTAATAGAAGCGACATATACGGCGATGCGTCATATTTATAGATTTTTCCACTTTATTAGACAAATATGGACTGATGAGACAAATATGGCGGAGCGACGTGTACGGCGGAAAATACGGTACATATGGAATTATATTATCTATTACTACTAAAACCTTTGTAGCTGCACATTAAAGTGTTGTTGGTACTGTAATGTGTTGTACAGGGTTTTCTTTTTGGGTGGGGTTAAGTTCAGGATATTTGGTGATCACTATACAAAAATGTAATTTTCATATAGTGCATTTAGTTTATTTCAGACGCTTCAGGAAATTTAAAAAAAATCTCCATTTTTGCGGAATGTGATTATTTCAGACGCCAAAGAGTCTAAAGATTTTGATGCACAAATCGGATCAGTCTGCGGGTTTATAGCTACAGAGGATACAAACATGAAGATATTTAATAAATCTCAAGTAGGCAAAGTCCAGCATGTGAAGAGAAATGGGTTTCTTGCTTTAGAATAGCTGACGAAACAGCCAGAAGGCCTCTGCAGAAATAGATCCCGGCTCGCGTTTCAATGAATGTAACAAAGTAAACCAGACGAACTGCTGAACACATCTTTTTCCTCTTGAGTGTGCGTGTGTGTGTGTGTGTCGGGGGGAGGGTTTCACACTCATCTGCACACAGACGTATCGCTGTCACACTGAGCATGTTGTTGCATACTTCCTGGTCATGGCCCACTGATTGTTGAAGCCCTCGTGATAAACGATCAAAGCATTTTGGTTGGGAATGTACACTGTTGCTGTAGTGATTGTCACATAGAATGTATTTACTCATAGAGAAGTAAACTTGCTTTTCTTTGTAGAGAAGCATATACTGTATACAGAATATATATATATATGGTAAAATACACATATATATACACATCTATATATCTTTTGAGCTGCTTGTGGGGGGTATTACTGCTGACGTTCATATTTGTTTCCCCATTTTTATTTTTATTTGTTTACTAATGCTGTTTTGGCAAAAGTAGTGTCTTATGGGTGTTTAGTTTTTTTCCTGTAAATATTTTTTTAAATTTTTTGTCCAAACGGAGGACTGTTTTACTTACTATGCTGCCTATCATTTTATTTCTGTGATCATCTCTGAATCCAAACGATGAAATGTTTGAAAAGGCCGAACGGCGGCCGCTGACGGCGAACGACGAGGGTCATTTGAAACTCGCCGTGTCGATTGTTTTCATCAGTAGCAACAACTGCAGGGATGATCTGTGGTTGTCACTGTTCCTGACATGACATATGCTTGACAAGCTGAAAAATAAAAAGGAAAAAGTGATGAATGTCTTTACTGGCTTTTAACAGGCTCTCAGTTTAGAAGTGAAATGGTGACCTGAACTCTAAGAAACCCACTTTTTTGTTTTGTTAAACTAAGAATCCTAACATCCCAACTAATGTTTAGGATGAGAAACTGACACATAATACATATTTTTCAGCCACTTTTCGTGTTAAAGTTTTTAACAAAAATATTGTGTGATTTATTTTGGCTCAGTTTGTGTTGGGGACGCCTCTAAGCCAGGGGTTCCCAACCCTGGTCCTTGAGGAACACCTTCCTGTTTTAGTTGTTTCTCTGCTCCAACACACCTGATTTTAATTAATGGGTAATTGACAGGCTTCTGCAGAACACGAGGAAGTAATTAAATGACTAAGTCAGGTGTGTTGGAGCAGGGAAACAACTAAAACATGCAGGATGGTGTTCCTCAAGGACCAGGGTTGGGAACAACTGGTTTAAGCTATCGCCATGCTAAATTTTTAGCTCAGTATCAATAAAACTGATGTGGTTGTAGCCATTTCTTTTTGCAAATGCTGATTAGCCATGGCAGTAAAGTCAACACAATTCAAGATGGCCACCACACTGGATAAGTAACAGCCTCGGGATGATTTCAACGCAATTGATAAAATGTTTTCCACAGACAACAGGGTGCTGGAGAGCCCTCATGCCCTGAACGGACCCATGCAGCTGGGCATGCCATTGATTGAGTGCGTGGAAGATGGTGTGCATATCTGTGCTGTATGTGGAGGATGTAGAAGACGTGTACATTATTGGATTCATGATAACAGGGTTTCTTCTTTTTGGAATCAGTGGATACATTGGATATCGACAAATTAGGAAGACGTCGGCAGCAGTTTCGGCCATGGTAAAGCTGCCAGCCTTATGTGAAGGATTAATTTAGGTCTCGAGCTCTCAGACTCATGCTTACCGAGCTCAACCACAAGCTGGACATGATTTCTGAGAACTGTAGTCCACTTGTGGCTCCTAGCATGAAGGATTCAATCTTGGAGAATGCTAAATTGAGCACGGACCGCGTGGATTGTCCACTAATTCTGGCTGTTTGGATTCACCATTGAGTGTACCAGCAGAACTTGAAGGCAGACAGAAAACAGAGTCTGGCGGCCCAAACAATTGTTGTTTATCTGAATTTGGCCTCCCCTCTGGCCTTGGACAGGCCAACTTATCTGAAATTGCTCTTGGAGGATACATAATCAAGAAGCTCTACCTGCCTACCCCTCCCCAAGGACATCTGTGGCCTTATCAGATAGACCATGATGCTGATAGACACTGTACCATCTTATCAGAACTTTGGAACTCTCTGGAGTGATTTTGGAAAACTCACCGCTTTTGTTCACCTCTATGCATAAATGTATTATGATGTCATCTTATGTTGCTGTTTATGTTGCGAGGTCTGTTTTAGCATCTTTTAAACTAGGGATGCACGATATTATCGGCATGGTATCGGACAATGGCGTTAAAATTCAATATCGGACATAGGCCATTTCATTAAAATAAGTTGCCGATATAAAAGGTGCTGTTTTTACCTGCAGCGGCAGCGCAACGTGATGTCACGTGCGCCAACCCAATCTCACAGCGGAGGAAAACTCAAAATGTCGGCGATGTGGAAGTTTTATTTTTTGTTGGTGAGGATGTCGGATTCCGAAGATTTATGGACTATGTTGAGCCTAGTTACATCGTCCCCAGACTGAGATATTTTTCTGACTTAACCTTACCCGAGTTACATGCCGTCATTTACGACGTCATTGAGAAGCTAATAGCTGATAGCACTTGGGTGAGTTTTACCATAGACATTTAGACGTCGTGTTAACCCCGTTAGCATGATTAGTTTTACAGCACAATGGACAGACAAAAACATTAATTTAAAAAGTCTGTCCTTCATGCACAGGAGTGCAGAGGATCCCACACTGCAGCTAGGAACCTGGAACAAGCCTCCACAAGTGACAGCATCGCAGGTGACTAATGCTAATAAATAACATTTAACACTTTTCATCTAATATAATAATAATATAATACTATGCATATCATATGGCTGTTACTGAATATATGTCACCAGCTCTTACAGCTATTGCACAATTTTTGTAGCAATAAGCCTAAAGAAGAGGGCTATGTTCTGACATGAACAAATATAAAATATTGGTATCGGCATCCGTTATCGTCAAAATAAGTTTTAACATATCGGCATATAAGATACAGTATTGGCCAAAAATCCAATACCGTACATCCTTGTTTCATAGTCTCCAGGCCAGGACATGGTGTGACACATGATTTTTTTTTTGCTCCCTCCATCCCCGTGTTCCCTTTTTCTCAACTACTTGTATGTTGTATGTAACGGGGGCCTCATGTATCAACCGTGCGTGCGCACAAAAACATTGCGCACGTCACTTTCCACGCAAAACCCCGTATGTATCAAAACTGAACTGAACGTGAATATATGCGCATCCAGGTACATATCCACGCAAGCTCCCGAGCAGGCGTACGCACGTTTCTGTGGTTCTTGTTCCTTTGGCGACACTTACAGGTGTTTCAGAGAAACTGAAGCCCCACAGTCTGTGGTTGACTTTAAGAGCGGCTTGAAGACCTTTCTTTTCAACCGAGCATACTTTACTCCTCATGATTCTACTTTTGATCTTAGCTGATACTGTTGTTGATTTTAATTGTTTTATTATTTGTCTTATTGACATTCAAATATGTTGCACCTTGTAGCACTTTGAGATTTCCATTAATGAAAAGTGCGTTATAAATTGAATTCATTATTATTATTATTATTATTATTATTATTAACTGTTCATGATGTGAAAATGATTAATATTCCCTCCAAACACACGATTAACAAGTATTACATCCACATGACGCAGTGAAATAAAGGACGCGCAAAGTTGTGCCAAAAATAAATTTAACAGGAACGGATTCATTCAGCCTTACTGGAGAATATAATAAATAGTGTAACACGCAGAGCATTTATTTAGAAACAGATATAATTTTCTGATCTAGGATATGGCTTATCAGCCGTTTTCAGAAATAATCATTTTTCAGTTTGGCACTGCTGCTGCGCTCTGGGGAGCCGTGCATCACGCGTGCATACAGAAGCAGCGGTCAAACTGTTCCACAGAGGGAGCTGCAGGTCGATCGGGACTGTGCAGTCCAGTCCACACAAAGCCGGATCATGTCCAATGGAATGTCTCATCCATATGATTCCAAAGGCTGAGTGGTCGCGCTTGGAGCGCGCCGCGCGCACCCTCACCGGTGTTGACACGGCAGCTGGAGGTGTTTCATTATCTGCGTTTATTGTAGATTTCTCCAAAATGACACGTGAAAGTACACCTTATATAACTTGTAGGAGAGCAAAAGCTTCACAGACAGACTGCGCACAGGGCTGCGGAGGGCGCAGCGTCTGGAGACGCCAACATCACGTGATGTCATGAAATGTCTCCACCAAGACGCACAGACTCGTTTCTTCACATCATCTACATAAACAAAGATCTATGTTCTAGCAAACATCCAAGTAAGTTCCTCTGTGTTTACAGTAATAATGGTAATAAACTCGTGCGCAAAGTTAATATTTCCACACAGAATGAATGAATGAGCCGGTTCGCGCACCACAGCAGGGTGCGCGCGCACACAAATACCGACACACAATCACTCGTTCTTTGCATGATGAACACATTTTATTACTATTCTTACTTAGGATGTTTGTCCTCACTCATATTATATTAAATTCATTATTTTCCCGAATCTAGAAATCATTTCTGATCGCGCAGGGATCAAACAAACATGTCCTTCACACATGCAGGAAGTAATTTGCATCTGTTTAACATATGTAAATGTAGGCGTGTCAGGGGAGGTGTCTCACGTGCGCTCAGTTCCACGTCAATTGTGATGTACAAAAGGAATGTGCGTGGATTCAGGTGTACGCTCAGTTTGATACATCCGGATCTTTTTGTGCGTGCACACATTTCTGGGTTTGACCGTACGTCACTTTCCAGTGAGGAATCCACGCAAGTCTTTGATACATGAGGCCCCAGGTCTCTAAATGAGTCTTCGGGTCTCAATGGGAACTAACATGGATAAATAAAGGTTTAATAATAAAATTGAAAAGCTTAGTCTAAATCACTGGCGTTGGAAGGAGGTGGGCGGTCTGCTTTGTTTCAGGGACTACTACAAACCGGATTCCAAAATAGTTGAGACACTAAACAAATTGTGAATAAAAACTGAATGCAATGATGTGGAGATGGCAAATGTCAATATTTTATTCATAATAGAACATAGATGACAGATCAAAAGTTTAATCTGAGTAAATGTAACATTTTAAAGGAAAAATATGTTGATTCAAAATTTCAGTGTCAACAAATCCCAAAAAAGTTGGGACAAGTAGCAATAAGTGGCTGGAAAAAGGAAATTGAGCATATAACGAACAGCTGGAAGACCAATTAACACTAATTAGGTCAATTGACAACATGATTGGTATAAAAAGAGCTTCTCAGAGTGTCAGTGTCTCTCAGAAGCCAAGATGGTAAGAGGATCACCAATTCCACCATTGTTGCGCAGAAAGATAGTGCAGCAATACCAGAATGGTGTTACCCAGCGTAAAATAGCAAAGACTTTTAAGTTATCATCATCAACCGTGCATAACATCATCAAAAGATTCAGAGAATCTGGAACAATCGCTGTGCGTAAGGGTCAAGGCCGTAAAACTCTACTGGATGCTCGTGATCTCCGGGCCCTTAAACGTCACTGCACCTCAAACAGGAATGCCACTGTCAAGGAAATAACAGAATGGGCTCAGGAATACTTCCAGAAAGCATTGTCAGTGAACACAATCCACCGTGCCATCCGCCGTTGCCAGCTGAAACTCTACAGTGCAAAGAGGAAGCCATTTCTAAGCAAGCTCCACAAGCTCAGACGTTTGCACTGGGCCAGGGGTCATTTAAAATGGAGTGTGGCAAAATGGAAGACTGTTCTGTGGTCAGATGAGTCACGATTTGAAGTTCTTTATGGAACACTGGGACGCCATGTCATCTGGACCAGAGAGGACAAGGATAGCCCAAGTTGTTATCAACGCTCCGTTCAGAAGCCTGCATCACTGATGGTATGGGGTTGCATGAGCGCTTGTGGCATGGGCAGCTTGCATGTCTGGAAAGGCACCATTAATGCAGAGAACTATGTTCAGGTTCTAGAACAACATATGCTCCCATCTAGACGTCATCTCTTTCAGGGAAGACCCTGCATTTTTCAACAAGATAATGCCAGACCACATTCTGCAGCAATCACAACATCATGGCTATGTAGGAGAAGGATCCGGGTACTGAAATGTCCAGCCTGCAGTCCAGATCTTTCACCTATAGAGAACATTTGGAGCATCATAAAGAGGAAGGTGTGATAAAGAAGGCCCAAGACGATTGAACAGTTGGAGGCCTGTAGTATGCTGCGTTCCAGTTACCTCGTATTCTGGGAACTGGGAAGTGGTAGTGATGTCATTTCCCAATCTACCACTTGAAAACTAGGAGCAGAAAAAATTCTCCCACTTTACGAGTGGGAGTTTACCACTAGAGCGGGCATTCCGGTTTCAATCTACCACTGGGAACTGGGAAATTACCACAATACAAGGTAACTGGAACGCAGCATTAGACATGAATGGGAAAGAGCATTCCTGTTTCTAAACTTGAGAAACTGGTCTCCTCTGTCCCCAGACGTCTGTTGAGTGTTGTAAGAAGAAGGGGGGATGCCACACAGTGGTAAAAATGGACTTGTCCCAACTTTTTTGGGATTTGTTGACGCCATGAAATTTTGAAACAACATATTTTTCCCTTAAAATGATACATTCTCTCAGTTTAAACTTTTGATCTGTGATTTGTGTTCTATTCTGAATAAAATATTAGATGTTGGCACCTCCACATCATTGCATTCAGTTTTTATTCACAATTTGTTTAGTGTCACAACTTTTTTGGAATCCGGTTTGTAGGTTAACTTTTCCCAGCTACTTCTAATACATCATTTTATACATCTATCTTATAATGTTTTGCTAGTTTTTGATACTTTGTTTAAAAAAAAAAAATCTGTATTTCTCTCTTGTTTTTCTATTGTTGATTGTTTAAGGAAATTCTACCATTGCTGTTCATCATTCTTTAGTTTGTAGCAGGTCGCTCTTGTAAATGAGTCCACGAGGCTCAATGAGATTTACCTGACTAAATAAAGGTTGAATGAAAGAATGTTTAATTGGACTGTTATAAAAAGTCAGCTGAAGACTTTTGTTTTGGTTTGTCACATCAAGTCTATTTCCCTGAAGGCTCACCGTGAAACACCCACAGTGTTTCTGCCACGTTTTGACTCTGAGAAGTGAGAATAATTGTGTCATTATGAGTTAAGGTCAGGGCCAATAATCGGCACGCTTATGGAAGAGTTTCAGCACACGGAGGCTCGGCCATTCGAGCCGTCAGTCATCTTTAGAGCAGCGCGGCTGATGGCTGAGGATCCGGTGACATCTCCAGCAACACCATCAGCACACAGCCACAGCCGCCAATCATCCTGCCAAGACCTGAGCGTTCAAGCACGTGTGTGGCTCTGAAAAATACGCCCAAGATGTGGTCTGAGGGGAAGACATTTCAGTAGAACGGGTCAAATGAAGCAAAGCTGCGTTTACCTGAGGAAAGCAGAACTATAAACCAATCTTTTATCAATAGAAGCGGTGTGTGTCGTCACATTCCCCAGTGTCCACTAATCTGGAACGCCACTAGACGCCGGTCACTGAAGGCATCTGCTCGCTCAGTGCAGCGTTGCACCCTGCAGAGCTATAAATGACCGTGGAGTCGTGGACTGCTGACAACATTGTTTTAAAGATATCCGGTATATTGTGTTTCAGATAGAAACTGTTTCGCTCACAAATCAGATTAATTTGTCATAATCGCTCCTCCCCCTCGCCACGTTGACACTGACATGAGTGTCTGTGTGTGAGCTTTAACGAGAAGCAAACAGCTTAAGCTAAGCTAACGCTTTTTACAGCTGCGAGCGAGCGTGGAGCAAAGAATCCTGTTGGGAACAACTCCCAACTACTACCAAGCCAAACTTTGGCTCAATATTTGTAGGTTCAGGTATTTTTGTGTTGTAGTCAATTAGCAGTGGCGGCCATCTTGAATTTAAAACTGACTCTAAGGTTGGTTTAATTATATTGAGCTTTTTTTTTTTGGTTTATTTGCTGCAAGTTCAACAGAAGCTTCTGCAGAAGTCAAAATAAAGCAGGAAGTGGTCTCGTTCGTGCTCAGCTGACCCACGAGTCAATCAGCCTAGTTCAGAGGTCAAAAGGTGAAGAACTCATAATCCAGAGGCCTAAATGAAATGTTTTGTGATCCATCGTCGGTTCTCCTCCGCTCTTATTAAGACAAGAGACGAGCACAAAAACATGCCTTTGGTCTCCTCTGGCAGGTGGTGGTAAAACATTAACTCATGACAATGTGTCGGGAGGCAGGTGGTGCATGCAGGTAAATACACTCCCCTTACACCTGCTTAATGAGTGACATCATCGCTAATTTACCAGTCAGAAACTGGACATGACCTTCTTATGTCTGTGTGGTGCTCCCTGGCTGGAGCGGGTGATCGGGAAAATTATCCGGAGAGATAAAAAGTTTTGTAAACCAACCAATCAAAGTATTTGAGCTTAAAATGAACCCAATCTGTTCACAAACCTGAAAATCTTCTAATCTGAACGCGCCACATTCCGAAACAAGGACAAATAGATCAAGTGATTATTCAGAGGTTTTAACTGGGAAAACAATGAGCAACTAGTATCTTACCTGTCACAGATAGCTCTTTGAACATCTGTAGTTTAAGAGAAAACAAGCGAGACTGCCGCCATCTTGAAATGAGTCGAACATAAAAGGTTTGTGCAAACCTTTGATTTACACACAACTCTGTGGTTATTTGCAAATCTAAGCGGCAGCTGAGGGGCATATTTGTTGCAAACCTGATCAGCCGAGGGCAAACTGAAATTAGAGGGTTAAAATTAAAAATATATACAGTACATTTATTTAGGGAGAACGTAGCAGAAGCAGCTGAGGATCTCAGCGGTAAACCTTTATATTTAATGCTGCTGCTGCCTGCAGGTTGTATTTATAGACGCGGTACGCAGGGGGGGGAGAACGTGACTGGTTGTCCTGGCGATTCAGAATAGATTCTAAAAGCCCTAAAATCGATTAATTTTTTTTTTTACATTAAAACCCAAAAGACAAAGAAAATAAAACCATATCTCATAGTATATGAAAGAATACATAAAATGAAAGGTGGCAGAAAGAAGAAATCTGACCCGAACCAGTGACCGATGAGGACAAAGCGGGTAAAGATGATGGATAGATGGCTTTTGTTGAAAAGATTTACCAAACAAATCTTTTAAACAAAATCCATCCATACACATTTGAAACATGGATGAATGCAATATGATTTTGAAGTCTATTTTATTTTGAGTTAAAGGTTAATGCAATTCAGTAGGCTGAAATTTTTGTGATTTCCTATTATGTCATCAAGTAGTCGACCTCAACTCTTATATTGAAGTCAACATAAAAAGTTATGTGGTCGTTCAACCACTACCACTTCGCAGTTTTCCAACTTGTCACGGGGCTTCAGGGTACGAATCCCCCGTGATAAAGAGGGACTCCTGTAGCCTACATGATCTTAAAATGTCCTTCATGATCACCTGGAACTCAAATCATTCTCCATTTTAGTTTCTGTGAGTCAGAAAACATGAACCAAACTAACAAAGAGAACTGTTCAGATCGAGACATTCAAACACTGTGTAGCTAAATTGTGACAAACACAAAAAAAGGAATTTGTAAAACTGTTTGGAGCAATTCAGAGTACAAATGTAACAAGGACCAATTCAGTCCTGGACCCATCAAATCAACGCTGCAGCGTCAATTTCAAATTAGTCCCGTAGTTTATGGGTGTGGTCTTCCAGTCTGCAGTTTAAAGGGGTCAACCTGGATCCAAACTGGTGAGATTCTCTGTAGATCGAGAGGATCTCACGTAGAGCAGCTGCTCTGTGGATTACTGAAGACAAACGAATGAGACGTGTTTTATTGTTTCGATATCTTTATATTTAAATCCATGAAGGTATACACAATGCAGTCTACTCTAGAACAATTTGCACACATGAATGTTTCCGCTGTCGGACGGTGAAGCTACGTTTCGGCGTTTATTTAGTAAACCAAAACAGCAGTGCGACGCAGAAGCTTGGAGCGAAGCAAAAAAAAACAAAAAACAAAATAAAAAGCTGTTTGTGGATGAAACCGTAGCGCAGCAGCAGGCAACATTAAGAGTAGAAAATTATAAACAATATTCAATATTAATGTTTCTAAGTGTTATTTACAGCCCAGTGCTTTTACAGATAATGACTTTTCCTCTGACATCACAGATTCCAGCCAATCAGAGCTCGCCTCGAGTTAAATATACAGACACGGTTAATTTTAGGAAAAGGTGCTTCTTTTTTTTTTTTTTTTCAGTCTGACAGTAAAGCATGAGAGGAAGCTGCGAGGTATAAAACCACAGGCGTGACGTCCTGCAGACAAACTCAGAACTTCTTATACGGCTCTGAACTGCCGTACGGTAGTTTCATTTCCAGCTGCCGACCGGGTTGTTTACTTTTAAGCAGCGTTTAAATCTTCTCAGGCCTGCCGTACATCGGTAGGAGTCTGTGCAGGTTCTGCTCGTTACGTCGACCCGATTCCTTCAGATTGTTGCGGTTTGCTGCACACGAACCATAAATTAATCCAGACACTAAAAACATTTTGTGATATGATGTTCGACGACTGGAACTCAACTGGAAGATGATCCAGTCGTCAGCACGTTGCATCTTTCTCGAAACTTTACGCCAGTTTTTTTTGTTTTGGCTCATCCGGAGAAAGAGAACAAGGTGTGTTTAAGTGCTGCAGGAATTATCCATTTTAGTTTGAGCAGATCTCCCAACAAGTGTCATTAAACATTACGTCGCTCTAGTTTCATCATTTATCCACATAAAGCGTTGAGGTTTGTGTGATTTAAAGTTTTTTTTGTGCTCCCGAATCTAAACCAAACAAACCTCGAGCGCGTCTACATTTCCATAAATTACATATTTATATTTATATCCACCATCAAGGCTTTGTCCACGAACTCCTCTCGAACAGTTTTTAATGTTAGACATTTGAACGATAAAGGACACGAGACGGACCCACGTGCATGCACGCACTCGTATCTTAGTGCTTTACGTCTCTTTTCCCAAACGAAGACACACACTCTTTGCTTCTTCTGATCGAGCAAACGAAAAATAATAAAAAAAAATCTGACAATTAAGCTTCCGTACCTAAAACGAACAAAATAAGTTTACAGGAACTTCTTGTTTTGTGCCAGTGGTTTAGAGGTTAAGGTCGTTTGCTTCTCCCTCCGGTGACCCGGTTCTTATGTCCTTCAACGATCATCACCGGCAGCTGTTTCTATCAGGGGGAGAGGTTTAACTGATCAACTCGTTATCAGCGCTGCTTCATTGTTGTTGTTGTTGTTTGGAATGAACGCAGGAGGAAAACAAGAAGATATTGTTGATTAAAAGGAGACCAGGGTGGTGGCAACAAAGATCCTCAGATTTAACAAAGTTCTGGTCCAGTTCGTCGGAGGTTTCAGTGAGGAGAGGTGCACTGAGCTCCACATGTGGTCCTGTTAAAACTGGGTGGATCTAATGGGAAGGGGGGGGTCCCTGTAGGTTAGGTGGTCTCCTTTCCTCCCTGGGTCCCCGTGGCAGTTTTGATGGAGCTGAGCGTTCGGTTGAACCAGGTCTTCTTGGCGGCCTGAACCTCGTTAAGAGCGAGGCCCAAATGGTGCTCCAGGTCCTGTTGGAAACAGAGAAAACAACAAATGACTGAACGACGAGCTGAAGGCTAAAACAAGCAAAGGCTAGCTACAAGCTGAAAGAAATAGAAGGCTAGAAGGTAAAAAAAAATCTAGTGACCAATGGCCAAAAGCAACAGTTAGTAACTAAAGGTTAGCTGAAAGCTAAAAGCATAAAGCTGGTGACGATTCTCAGTCGTCCAGGACATGAAAAATCAAAAAGGCGTTCAATACAAGATCAACTGGACTTTATTTGTAACAGAAAACGTTTTCTGTTACAAATAAAGTCCAGTTGATCTTGTATTGAACGCCTTTTTGATCTAAAAGCATAAAGCTAGAAGTAAATCACTCTACCAACTAAAGGCTAGATATTAGCTAAATACAGCAAAAGGTTAGCTGAAAGCTAAAAGAAGTATAGATGTTATCAAGCTAACTACCAACTAAAGACTAGAAGGTAAAAAATATCTAAAGCAACCAAGGACTAAAAGCAGCAAAATGTTAGTAACTAAAGGTTAGCTGAAAGCTAAAACTAGCATAAAGCTAGATGTTAACAAGCTAACTACCAACTAAAGACTAGAAGATAAAAACAATAAATCTAAAGTTACCAAAGGCTAAAAGCAGCAAAAGGTTATTAACTAAAGGTTAGCTGAAAGCTAAAAGTAGCATAAAGCTAGATGTTATCAAGCTAACTACCAACTAAAGACTAGAAGGTAAAAACAATAAATCTAAAGTTACCAAAGGCTAAAAGCAGCAAAAGGTTATTAACTAAAGGTTAGCTGAAAGCTAAAAGTAGCATAAAGCTAGATGTTATCAAGCTAACTACCAACTAAAGACTAGAAGGTAAAAAAAGCTAAAGCAATCAAAGGCTAAAAGCAGCAAAAGTTTAGTAACTTAAGGTTAGCTGAAAGCTAAAAGTAGCATAGATGTTAACAAGCTAACTACCAAGTAAAGACTAGAAGGTAAAATAAATAAATAATCTAAAGCAACCGAAGGCTAAAAGCAACAAAAGGTTATTAACTAAAGGTTAGCTGAAAACTAAAAGTAGCATAAAGCTAGATGTTAACAAGCTAACTACCAACTAAAGACCAGAAGGTAAAAAAAAAATCTAAAGTAACTAAAGGCTAAAAGAAAGTCAGAGAGTCAGAGAGTCTTTATTGTCATTTGCACCGCATGTGGTACATGAGATGAAAACGAGATTATGTACACGAGGTCCCAGTTACATCCAACAACAAATGAAAGAGAAAAACAGTAATAACATCGAGAACTAACTAAGAAAAACATCAACTAGTAATACACTAAGCCTAATATAGTGGGAATAAACAGCAGCACGAACATGAGTTTGTATGAGCAGATGGTCACAGATGAACACAGATGAACACAGCAACAAGAAAACATATCAGCATCACCATGATGTGATATTTTGCAGTGTTTATTTTAATTTTATTTTTATTTATTCATGAGTCTAACAGCCTCAGGGTAGAAGCTGTTCCTCAGTCTAGTGGTTCTACACTTGATGCTCCTCAACCTCCGTCCTGAGGGGAGTGGGGCAAAGAGTGAGTGTGCTGGATGAGTGAGGTCTTTCATGATACAGGTGGCTCTTTTCCTGCATCTAGAGGTGTAAATGTCTGTGATGGTGGGGAGACTGACTCCAACAGACTTCTGTGCAGCCTTCACCACTCTCTGCAGAGCTTTCCTCTCTTCAACTGTGCAGCCTCCATGCCACACGTTGATGCTGGAGCACAGGATGCTCTCCACTGCACACCTGTAGAACGAGGTGAGAACTGGGCTGCTCAGACCGGCTCGTCTCAGCCGTCTGAGGAAGTAGAGTCTCTGATGACCTTTCTTGATCAGGCTGGTGGTGTTGTTGCTCCAGCTGAGGTTATCATTCATGTGTACACCCAGGTATTTGTAGCTGGAGACCACTTCCACTGCAGACCCACCTATTATCAGTGGGGCATGGGTGTGTTTGTTCCTTCTGAAGTCCACAATCATCTCCTTTGTCTTCTTCACATTCATGTGAAGATTATTCTCTTTGCACCAGCTCTCCAGGTGTTCCACCTCCTGTCTGTAGCTGGACTCATCATTGTTTGTGATGCATCCCACCACCGCTGTATCATCTGCAAACTTAACAATATGACAGCCTGGAAGTGTGGCTGTACAATCATATGTGAGCAGAGTGAACAGAAGGGGGCTCAGCACACATCCCTGAGGAGAGCCAGTGCTGAGGGTTATGGTGGAGGAGGAGAAGTTGTGGATCTTCACGGACTGTGGTCTGTCTGTTAAGAAGTCTAGTATCCAGTTACAAATAGAGGGGCTTAGTCCAAGTGTAGATAGTTTGTCTATCAGAGTTTGGGGGATCATGGTGTTGAAGGCAGATGTGAAGTCCACAAAGAGCAGACGCACGTATGAGTCTTTCTGATCCAGGTGGGTGAGAGCAGTGTGGACCACGGAAGAAATGGCGTCCTCTGTTGATCGGTTCTCACGGTATGCGTATTGATGAGGGTCCTCATTGATGTTGACGGTTGCCTTGATGTGGGACATGACCAGTTTCTCAAAACATTTAGCGACTATCGGGGTGAGGGCCACGGTCTATAGTCATTCAGAAGAAGAAGCAAAAGGTTATTAACTAAAGTTTAGTTGAAAGCTAAAAGAAGCATAAAGCTAGATGTTAACCCGCTAACTACCAACTAAAGGCTAGGTATTAGCTAAATGCAGCAAAAGGTTAGCTGAAGAAAAGTGACAAAACAGTAGCCAAAAGCAGCAGAGACCAGCTGAACCTGTGCTAAAGCAGATCTCAAAGAGAACAGTTTGTTTTAGGGAACTTGAAGAGATCTCTGTATTTTAATATATATTTGTAAGAAATAGGTTACTAAAAACAAAAGTCACGACACCTTATGCTAATGAGCTGAATGTTTTGATGTACGAGGTGTTAAAACATAAAAGCTAAAGCAGTATAAGAATGATGTGGATGTTGATTTGACGTTCACTCTATTAAAAACTTCCTTCTAAGGCTAATATTTCCATCTTGCATCCATGATGTTTATGAAACAAGCGACCGTCACTCCTGACAGAACTGATCACAGTAGAGCCGTCTTTAAATTAAGTTTATTTTTTATTTATCGTGTTTAGATTAAAGTTGCCTCCCTGTCCATTTGATGAGTTTTAAAAACTCTCAGTTGATTTCCATATACAGGTAGTCCTCGACTTACGACGGCCTCGACTTACGACGTTTCGGGATTACGAACGCCCTCCCATTGAAAAGCATTGTTTCGAGTTACGCGGTTTATGCGCCTTTACACCAGAAAATACGGTACCGAAACGAAACTCAGCGGAAATTTACAGGAAGAGGGGGGAGCTTGACGCACGCTTAGTGGAAACTTATAGGAGGGATGGGAGACTTGACGCGCTCAGTGGAGCAGGAGACCTCATTGTTTGGGATAGGCTGACCGAAGCAGAGGGGCTAATATGCTAACAGACCTTACTGTAAAACTCTGGACCGCTGGACCGCGCGCAGAGACCTTATTGTTTGGAGCGGAGGTTTATGAGGCAGAGAGGCTACAGCTGAGCAATGAGCTAACATGCTAGCAATGAGCTAACATGCTAACAGACGTTGCTGTAAACGCTGTGGACCGCGTGAAGCTGCAGGACCAGCTCCCAGTAAGAAATTAACTTTTTTTTTCCTTCATTACGGCTCAGAATGTATGTGTTTTTTGATAATTATGTAGGGTAATGTGTTAGGATAGGCTAAGTGCTTGGTAAAAATACAGTACTGTATGTATGAGGTGCTGTTTTGACGTATTTTCCAACTTACGCGGATTTTCGAGTTACGAACGGGCGTAGGAACGGAACTCGTTCGTAAGTCGGGGACCCCCTGTAGTCGGCAGGTAGCTAAGCTATAAATGAATGAACTCGCAGCAACATCCCGAGTCGTAACGACTCAAGTGGGTAGAAGTTGAACTTGGTTGGTTCTAAAAGCAGCAGTTTGCTCCTCACAGCATCAGTATCTCTTGTAAATGAGTCCTCGTGGCTCAATGAGTACAAATAAAGGCTGAATGAATATTGTGTCTTTAGAACGGTGGCCTGAAGGATGCTGCAGTACGCGGCGACGATTGGCTTATTTTCATGTTGCAACAAAAGCAGCTCTGGAGCTCCTCAGTTTGTTCAAGAAAAGTGAAACGTCTGAGAAGTTTATTTGTGGTCACGAGTTCCAAGCCGTACCTGGATTTTACACTCCGCCTCCACCAGCTGCAGTTTGGTCTGGGCCAGTTCCAGCTCCATCTCCCTCAGCTGGTTCTGTAAAGCCTCCTTCTCCTCGTCCGTCTCCTCCGGACCCCCGGTGCAGGCCGTGGACCCCGCGGGTCGGACACGACCCTCTTTATTGAACAGACTGCTGCACTTCTCACAGCCTTCCACTTTGGACTGAAGGGGAGACAAAGAAACGGATCAGCTCATCGCTCAGTTACATTTTATTTACACCAAACTCTTGACGGCGTTCATTATCGATGAGTAATTACAGAAGCGTTAATGGAGCAGCGGAGTACTCGAGCTTGAATTGTTACTCTTGTCTCATTAAACTCAAGTCACTTTATATCAAATTCTTATTAAACAAAATCATTAAAAAATGTATTTTTCAATTCACTGCTTAACATTGTTTACAGCTTCAGCTGGAAGTGTTGCACTCGTATTAGTCAATAATAAAACCCAAAGGAAAACAGAGGAACTGATTTCACTTGGTTTAATAAACCTTTGGGAACGTTTCGGGCAGCGCTGACAGAGTTTTCTGCCAAAATGGCCGCCTTCCCAGCAGCAGGCCCAACCAAAAGCCGACGAGGTGTGCACGAGGCTGCGGCTGCTTGGACACGCTCCACACAAAGCTTTGATTCCACTCCCAGTAAAGACAAAAGACCTCTCCAGAAACCTGCTCAGCCCGGGGGGAATTAAAAAAACTTTGTTGTGATTGTCAGAAAAGAGGAAGAGCGTTCTGAAAGTTGGAGACGTTTTGAACTTCTGTTCATTTATTTTTATTCTTTTTCGCCCAAACCAGACAAAATGACTGAAGTGAAGAATGGTTCTGTCAATCTGGCACAGACGCAGCTCGTATCTTGTTTTACAAGTTGCTCTTTCATTTGCTCACTTCTTCAGTAGCATCTATAAAATTAAACGATGTTGTTTTCAACAAGTGATGATGTCGTCTCTCTGCAGAACATTCAGTGTCTTTAAAACACACCTGAAGTGTGAAGGGACAACGTGAAGCTGCTCTGGTGCAACACTTTATTCATGAAGCGTTTTAATGAGTTGATGAGGAGAAACTGAACAAACAAAAACACTCCTTTGAAAATAATCAGAAACAAACGCTGGAATAAAAAACAGATAAATTATTTAAAAAGAACCCGTCTGAGAAAAATCTTTCATAGACTTAAAAAAATACATGTCCAACACCACTTTAGAAGGTTTAAAGAAAGGAAAGGAGGGAAGGAAGGGAGGAAGGAAAGAAATAAGGAAGGAAGGAAGGAAAGAAGGGAAGATGGAAGGAAGGAAGGGGAGGAAGGAAAGAAAGAAGGAAGGAAGGAAAGAAAGAAGGAAGAAAGGAAAGAAAGGAAAGAAAGAATGAAGAATGGAAAGAAAGGAGGAAGGAAGGAAAGAAAGAAGGAAGAAAGGAAATAAAGGAGGAAGGAAGGAAAGAAAGAAGGAAGAAAGGGAAGAAAGGAGGAAGAAAGGAAAGAAAGGAGGAAGGGAGGGAGGACGGAAGGAAGTAGAGGAAGGAAAGAAAAAAGGAAGGAAGGAAAGAAAGAAGGAAGGAAGGAAAGAATGGAGGAAAGAATGGAGGACGGAAGGAAGTAGAGGAAGGAAAGAAAAAAGGAAGGAAGGAAAGAAAGAAGGGAGGACGGAAGGAAGGAAAGAAAGAAGGAAGGAAGGAAGAAAAGAAAGGAGGAAGGGAGGAAGGAAGAAAAGAAAGAAGGGAGGAAGGAAGGAAGGAAAGAAGGGAGGAACAAAAGAAGGTAGGAAGGAAGGAAAGAAAGAAGGGAGGAAGGAAGGAAGGAAGGAAAGAAGTGAGAAAGGAATAAAAGAAGGAAGGAATGAAGGAATAAAAGAAGGAAGGAAAAAGTAAAGAAGGGAGGGAGGGAGGAAAGGAATAAAGGAAGGGAGGGAGGAAGGATGGGAGGAAGGAAAGGATGGAAAGAAAGAAGAAAAGGAAGGAAAGAAAAAGGAAAGAAAGAAGGGAAAGTAAAGATCAGAAGGAAATAAAGAAAGGAAGGAAGGAAAGAAGGGAGGAAGGAAGGAAAGAAGTGAGAAAGGAATAAAAGAAGGAAGGAATGAAGGAATAAAAGAAGGAAGGAAAAAGTAAAGAAGGGAGGGAGGGAGGAAGGAATAAAGGAAGGGAGGGAGGAAGGATGGGAGGAAGGAAAGGATGGAAAGAAAGAAGAAAAGGAAGGAAAGAAAAAGGAAAGAAAGAAGGAAGGAAAGAAAGAAGGGAAAGTAAAGATCAGAAGGAAATAAAGAAAGGAAGGAAGGAAAGAAGGGAGGTAGGGAGGAAAGAAAGAAGGGAGGAAGGAAGGAAAGAAGTGAGAAAGGAATAAAAGAAGGAAGGAATGAAGGAATAAAAGAAGGAAGGAAAAGTAAAGAAGGGAGGGAGGGAGGAAGGAATAAAGGAAGGGAGGGAGGAAGGATGGGAGGAAGGAAAGGACGGAAAGAAAGAAGAAAAGGAAGGACAGAAAGAAGGACGGAAAGAAAGAAGGACGGAAAGAAAGAAGAAAAGGAAGGACAGAAAGAAGGAAGGAAAGAAAGAAGGGAAAGGAAAGATCAGAATGAAATAAAGAAAGGAAGGAAGGAAAGAAGGGAGGTAGGGAGGAAAGAAGGGAGAAAAAAGGAAGAAAGAAGGGAGGATAGAAGGAAAGAATATACCGGTAAAGAAAGAAAGAAAGAAAGAAAGAAAGGAGAGGTTCAATCATGTAGTAGTGAAGTGAGTGAGAACTCGTGTCTCTTACTCTGATTTTCTCCAGCTCTCCTCTGTTGGCTGTTTGTTGTTTCTCCAGTCGTTCGCTGAGCTGGGAGCAAATCTAGAGAGAACAGAAGGAGAGCACACGTTGTTGGTCCAGCTTCATCTGTCACGGGTCACAAACAACATGGAAGATACACATCTGGATCCTCTGCTGCACTCCAGTTGTGCACTTGAACCAATAGCAACAGAAAGTCTGTCCGTCCGTTCAGCTCTGCAGCAACAAGATCATCAACTCCAGATAAAAACTGAAAGCTTGTTTCTACAAGGACGTTAGTAAACAAACAAACAAACAAACGTGTGAACGTTTCTTATCGCAGACACAAACTTCATAATAAAAGCCTCAAAGTGTCTGTTAATGTGGGACCTTTAATATTTAAACTGAGCAAAAATTTATTTTTACACAGCGACTTTCATTCCTCATGGTCTGAAAAGTGAAGCCAATGTAGAAAAACTACTTAGTGTGTGTGTGTGTGGTTGTTTTTGTTTTTTTGTTTTACCACCTGACAGATAATTAGTGTGAGCTCAGCCTCTTACCACCTTTAAATCCATTAGCGGTGTCAGAAAGTCCTGTTTTCATGTGTGAGTATAACTCGTTCAACTTTTCTGTTGTTGTTACAGACCACTAATCTTCTCTTGAGCTCCACCTCTTTAAAAAAAAAAAGGAATCTCATCCTGTCCTGCCCTCGTGTCAGAATCAGGCTTTTCTCTCCTCCTGTTTTTTTCTTCTATAATTAGCGGACGGGCTGAGAGGGACACGATGAGGAGGACGACGTGTTCTGATGGGACGTGGAGCCCGATGTATGATGGGCTACTTGTCAGTCTAAAGGAAGAAACTGTTATGGCCGCACCATCTGCAGGCAAGCTGTCAAGGATGATCTCACTCATTAAAATTCTGCATGAACAGCATCGCTGCTTTCATTTGAACGTCAGGTCTGTTTTGCACAGCTGGGCCACACCAGTAACAGATGTGGTGTTGGTTTTACAGTTCAGGACCTGGACCCAAGTTTTATTTGTTTTATTTTTTCCAAAACTATTGGCCATTTTAAATAGGCCTGCACAAAATATTGACAATTTATTGTTATTGAAAGGACTGCTGAGATTGTAAACAATCATATATCAATATATCTTGACTTGCCCTCGCCTAAGACGGTCGCTCTTCTTCCCTCTCCTTCCACCCTCCTGCTTTTGCTCTTTGTTGTATGCATCACAGCCTTTCTTTACACATCTTCCAAATCATAAATCATGGATCTGGTCAGCTGGTCTCTCAATGCAATTGATAAAACATTTCTCGACAAGGAGACAGGGCGCAGGAGAACCCTCATGCCCTGAAGGGACGCTCACAGCTGGATGTCATGGATTCTTAGGGTGAATGGAAGATGATGTGCCTGACTGTACGGTCCATTGAGGACGTAGATGACGCGTACATAATTGAATTCATGATAACAGGGTTTCTGCCTTTTGGAATTGGCGGATACCTGGGATATCGACAAATTAGGAAAACGTTGGCATTGGTTTTGGTGATGGTGAGGTTGCCTGCCTTGTGTGAAGGATTACACCGTGCTTCGAACGCTCAGACTCATACGCTTTGCGAGCTGAACTGTAAGCTGGACGCGATTTCTGAGAATCGTGGGCCACTTGCAGCTCCTAGAACTCGCCTGCATGAAGGAACCAACCTTGGAGAAGGCTAACAAGCGCAATGTCCACAAATCTGGCGGGTTGGATTTGCCATTGAGTGTAGCAGCAGAACTGAAGGCAGGCATGAAATCAGCAGAGTCGACCTGCGCAAAACAATTGTTGTTTATCTGAATCTGGCCTCCCTGTTTGGCCTTGGATAGGCCAACTAATCTCAAATTGCTCCTGGTGGATACGTAAATCAAGAAGCTCTGCTCCTGAGAACATCTGTGGACCCTATCAGAGTTGTACCGGCTGAGACACTGTAACATCATTTATCAGGACTATATAAACTATCTGGAATTCTTCATGGTCAATCTCATCGTCTTGTCGTCCTCCTCCCTTCCTCCATACAAAATGTATAATTTGTTTATCTATGTTGCTTTTGTGCTGAGGTAGAATTGTTGGCCCTGTGTCCAAGGACACGGTGCAAGATATCTTTTTTAATACCTTCTCTCCTCATGGTTCTCCCCCTTTTTTAATCTAAGCGATAAGCTGCAGTACACTTCAGTCTACCCTTCAAACGGCTGTACAAAACATAAGTTCACTGTACTTAACTGTGCAATAAAGCTGATTCTGATTCAATAGTTAAATTTGTCGTGAGTTCATCCTTTGTACGTAACATATGTTGACATATCGACCAATCAGATGGACTCACTGTCTTTAATGTCCATGTTCATTTTACAACAGCGGCCAAGATGCTAAAGCAGATGAAGTGTTTGAGCATCATTACGACAAAACTTGAGGAAAATGGAGCTTTGCATTTGATATTGTAATTTTAATATTCAACGGCACAACGCAATATGATTATATATATAATTTTGTTGTTGTTGTTGAATCCTTAAAACAGTCCAGCTTTAAACTTTCAGCCTTGAAGCTTTTTTATTTTTATTTTTTTTTTACGTTTTATTTTGTTCAAAAAAACATCCACGGGTGATTCTGCCATGCAGGTCTGCACTCAACAAAACATTTGGTTGAATCAGTCAAAAACCATGTGGAAGCTGAATTGACCTACAATGAAGGCTTTTACGTGGAAATAAAGGAGTGAATCTGTGAAAGAAAAGAAAAAGATCCAGTGATACGACTCAAGAATAAAAAGCATTTTGTAGCGCACCAGCATTCCTCCGGTTACATTTTACAGAAGAACGAGTGAAATACTCGTGTTCAAGTCTATTTCAGTTTAGGTCGTTCTAAAAACTGATCTGCGTGCTTCAGTCGATAAATTGGAACATAAATATCTCAAATGATTCTCCCATGGACATCGTTACTGTTCACATAATTTCAGTCACTCCAGCTGTTTTAAGGTATATTGTAGTTAGCAGTCGTTTTATTTAAATACATATTATCCATCAATAAGAGAAATAAACTGTGCCGATTTTGTTTCTTACTTTACTTGCAGTTCTTTCCTTTTTTTTTTTTATCTGACCGGTCTTTATAACATTCTATTTTTAACTTTAAAAACTTGAAGCTCAGGTTTAATAGGTAAACAACAGTAAACATCTCTCACTGGGCTGCATCGAGGTAAATAGTTAAGTAAAACTCTGAGAAGTAAACTGGTTCCAAGTAGGGATGCATTGATCCACTTTTTCCACTTCCGATACAGATATTTGAGGTTTAGTATCGGTCGATACTGATCCGATACAGAAAAACAATGCTGAATTAACTTTAAAAATTTGTTTTTTAAACGCAGACCTAAATGCACTGAATTGTAAAGTTATTGAAAACTGCACTAGTACAGAGCACTTAAACACACCAGTAGCTTCACAAGCTTGGTCAAACATGTAAAAACAGCACAACTTTAATTTGTCCAGTCAGTGCAATTATGTCTAACATCCAATGTAAAATAAATAATAACAAAGATAGTGAAACTGACACAAACCTTGCAAATGGTTCAGAAAGTCTAAATATACCATAGACCCTCGCTACTTTGCGGTTTGTTTATCGTGGATTCGCTCTATCGCGGTTTTTCAAAATAAGATTGGACATGACACACAACTGGCTGATTGATGGATGATCCGCACCATAGAAATTACATTTTTATTTACAATAAATTATTTAACACTTGCTGCTCCTTTGTGCTACCTATACTGCAGGATAAACTTTGTCCTGCAGCCGAAGAGCTGATCTGCGTGCAAAGCGGGAAAGTGGGCGTGGCCAAGAGCGCTTGCAGGTGGCTGAGAGCAGCGGAGATCATGACATGCTGTGCTCTTTTAGAGCATTTATAATATTGCAAGAGTGT
>JBBPBX010020636.1:10875-27136 GCA_038048925.1 Garcialebias charrua | reverse complement strand
GTGTGTGTGTGTGTGTGTGTGTGTATAGATATATATTAGGGGTGGGCGATATGGCTCAAATATTATATTGTGATATTTCAGAGCATTCTGACGATAACGATAAATTTCGTGATATACATGTAACAAGTAGTTATTTAGCATAGTTAAACATAGTTATTTATTTGACAAAATTAAATTAACATGTTGCTTTGCAGTATTATTTTAAAAAAAATAACAACAAGGGGTCATTTTAATGAAATTACCGTATTTGTCTGAGTTTAACACGCTCCTGTATATAACACGCTTTGTCCAATTATTGTCAATAAAAGACGCAGCGATCCTAGTTTTTAAAATCCTGCAGTTTTGAGCACTACGTGAATTTATTAAAGACCGTGTAAAGTGAAATTAAATGTGTGTTTTTAGTTTGTCACATGGCATAAATATGTGTTATTAATCACCCATTTAAATCTGACTGATTAAAAACATTGTTTACCTTATAAAATTAAGTCTCAAAAATCATGAAAAAACATGATTTTGCCTTGCCCTGGAACGCTAGGGGCGTGTCAGTGCGTGGGCGCGGTTTCAGCGCATGCTGCGCTCGTGTCCAGCCCCTGCCCTGAGCTGACTGTGTGGAGACTGGAGAGGCAGGCAGCAGAGATCCAGTAAACCTGCTCTGTTTTTATCCGAGTTCTGTCTGTAACAGCAGCTACTTTTTCCAAGAGTTACGCTGTTTTTGTAAATAGTTTTTTTGTGTGTTTTTAATCTGGAATGAAAAAAAAAAAAAAAAGAGTTGTACCATGCGGGATTTGAACCCGTGGGGTTTGGGACGGAAGGCAAGCGCCTTATCCATTGACCTATCCAAGCATTACAGATACTCGGTATAAAACCACGCGGTTTAAAAACATGTTATGATTTGTACGGGTGCCCTGACCATTGCGACATCCAGGGAGGATGCACGAACGAGGCATAATTGATTAGCTAGCTAACAATGAACAAAATATCTATGCTATTGCTATCTGATGCTATCTGCGATTCGCGAGTGAACGGCTCCACCGAGGCGAATTTATACGGCTGGAGCTGCAGGGGGTGGGGCTATACTAATGAGGACCGCGTGACGAAACGCGGTCACATTTAAAACACGCCTAAAAAATCCTGAAATAGAAATATGTTTATACACAGTTTGCTCTATAACTCCAAAATTAATTGAGCTACAATTTTGAGACTTTTTACTCATTTACAAGATTACAATTATGACATTTATAATGTTTATTGAAGAAAATGTTGAAATTCACTTTACACGGTCTTTAAGGACACGTTCAGCTGAAGACCCATCTTTGCTATAATTTTAAAAACAAATAATGGTTTTTACCGCGTTAATCATTTACAGTACTTCCGTGTTCGCTCCCTCGCTGCAGCTCCAGTACACACACATTCCACACATTCCTCCTCCCGGCGCGCATCAGCGCGGGTCGTCACGGCAAAGAAACAAGACCAGAAATCTGGTGCGGGGCAGCTCGAAATATCCGGTGGAAATGGCGTAAAGTGGGTGTCTGCGACGCACATATTACGTAATAACCGACCCGAGCTGACCGGTGGAAAAGGGGCAAAAGTTTCAGAAGACATTAAAAGCCTTTCCCCTTGTGCAAAGTTTCATTATTTGTGTCTAACTCAATTCTCTTGTTTATCTTGTGTGATTTTTATTAAAGGAGACCACATATAGGTATTTAAAATTTTTATGTTATGTCTGTGTGCTATCTTGACAATATTAATTCATTTTAATACACAAAATAATTCTTAGATAATTAATTATACCCTTTTTAATTCTGCCATTTTTAACTTTCGTTTTGAACGACCGGTTTCTTGAAGTCCACGCCCTTCAACGATCTGTTTACGCCCTCTGTAACAGCCAGTATCTGTAATGTGTTGTTGTTTTAAAATTAGCTCTTTTTTTATTACTCATTTGACTTACTGTTAGTGCTAGCTTAAGATAACTTACCGAAACCCGTCTGAGCGCGCCGCAATTAGCTGCTCCTTTTAGCATGAGACCACCCGAATCCGAAGCTAATGTTAGCTTGTTCCTCTTCCGGTGTTCGCCAGCTCCGCTCGTTGCACGCGGAGATTTTGGGAGTTATCGCTGTTCCAGTCAAGACAACACAAAGTTCACCAAGTGTCTCCCGTAAATTAATCCGTAAGGAGAAGGTCCTCGCTGCTGCGAGGCTGCTGCGAGGGCAGCAGCGAGGCTGTACAGTTGAAGCTCCGCTCCATCCGCCAGAAGAGGGTCCCGTTGCCGCTGGTCCCTACGCCGGGGGTCCGCTCGTTTAATTTTTGACGGCTGCGCGTTGGGAGCGATCGCAAATACACTAAAAATTGAACTAAAACATAAAAATAACAATTATACTTTATTTATAAAGCCATTTAAAAAAAACACAGCTGCAACAAAGTGCTGTACACATGAAATTAAGAACATATAAACAAAAGATGAGATGAAATCATGAAAAACAACAGTCATGTGTTTAATACAGAAGTGGGTTGAGCCTAACCAGGGGTTGCTAGGTGAGGGGCTGGACTCAGGTTTGAGGTGATTGGCTACGGCTTGTGACGTCAATAACTGCAGGAAGTGTGAATCCAGGTGTATTTATCAAAAATAAATAAATCTACTTAGAGTAAATAAACCACTGGGTGCATTTTTTTGGCACAAGGACTGTTTTTTTATGAAGTAAATACCCAAAGTTGAGTAAAAAAAACATTAAAAAGTGAATTTTGCATCTGTGGTCCCCTTTAAGGTAACAGGGGTTTAAAATCCCCATTAAAGGGGACTATAGTTTTTTTCAGAGATTACTTTGTCTAACATCAGTCTGTCAGGAGATAGTGACAGATTGAAGAAATATGTTAAAAATATATATTTTAGAAAACTTAGACTGCACTACAGAACTGCAGACTGTAGCTTTAATGCGCCTTATAATCCGGTGCGCCTTATAGTCCAAAAAATATGGTAGTACTGCTTGATTTGCACTCAGCACCTTATATTTAAAAATTTAAAGTAAAGTTTTTGGATCTGGACCACATGTCCGGTCCTCCAGTCATCACAGTAGCAGCAGTGGGGAGGGGGGGGGCCTCCAATGATCCAGCACCACGTTACGTAAAATAATGTGTGCTGCTGATTAAAGCCTGTACGTTCCTGTATAATGAGCTGCGGCTGATCAGAAGCTGCCCCTGCTCTGATTATCCTGTTTAGCAGGAGTGGGGTAGGAGGGGCATTACAGAAGATCCATTGAGTATGGGCCCGGATGGGGTGGGGGGGACGTGGAAACTGTGTTTTTTTTTGGGGGGGTGTGCGAGGGAAGAGAGGATGAGTGTACATCCCAGGGAGACGGTGGGGGCAAAAGAAAAAGACCCGAAACAGAAAGAGAGAGTTATAGGGAGGCCCACCAGCGTGACACAAAGGCAGATGAATCGGCCGATTGTTCCCAGAGTTCGCTCTCCTGCCTGATTTAAAAGGACCTCGATGACAGAAATTGAGTCAAAACGAGCTCAGGTGAAGAACAAAGAGCAGAGTACTGTAGCTGCCGTGGGTGATGAAAGGGATGAAATGGGACCCACACACCAAACGCATCACAAATCTGAGAAACAAACGTGTAAAAAAAACCTGCTAATTTATTTTGCAAGTGTGGCCACCAACAGAGGGGTTTGTTTTAATTGAGAATTTAAAAAAACAGGATAAAAACAAAACCCGTCTGCTGCTGTGTCAGCACATAAACATGATGTATTTCACATGCGTACATGAAGAACTATAAACCGCTTCTACAGCATAAATAAGAGTAACACAAAACCACAGTGTTTCCTGTTTATCTGCCTCCTTTGACCTTTAAACTGACTAAAACACACAAGAAGAGCTGAGCGCTCCAGCTCTGGACCAGCGTCTCCTTTGGGTTCACCCAGTTTAAAAAATCTAATTAAATTTAGACCATAAAAGCTTGATGACAAAGCTTATTCCATCAGTGACGTGGAGTTTATAAAAGACTGTGATTGGGCTCCACATGTCTTTCACTTAAAGATGTGAAAAATAATTCAAGCACGATGAGGTTTATTGAGTGAACTTCTGAACATCGATGAGTGTCATAGTGGCTGTATGACTCGGATCTACTATAAACAGTTTATATATATATATACAGTACAGGTGGTCCCTGACTTACGAGCGAATTCCGTTCCTACGAGTCGCTCGTAAGACGAAAATTCGTATGTCGGAACCCGAAACACGTGTCGCTCGTAAGTCCGGATTTTTGGTCGTAAGTCGGAAAATGTATGCTAGCGCTGCGCCGAACACCCGTTTTTCACTTTCATCTAAAAACACATACCAGTGCTGTATTTTCTGTATGTTCTGTACAACTTTACTGTTCGTTAGTCCGCTCGTAAGTCCGGAACCTCTTATGTTGATGACGTCGTAAGTCGGGGACCACCTGTGTGTGTATGTGTATATATATATATATATATATATATATATATATTGTTGTTCCCGCTGCGTTTCTACCTCCCGTCCACACACAAACTGAGTTTTTGGTGAGAAAAACTGACTTTTTTTCTCTAAAATAATATATACAGGTAGTCCCCGACTTACGAGCGAGTTCCGTCCCTAGGGGGCGCTCGTATGTCAAAAATTCGTAAGTAGGATCACTAACAAACAAAAAAAAAACTTTTTTTTTACATGTATTAATTTATTAAAAAATTATTATTATTTCTTTAAATAAATTAATACATGTACAGTACTGTACAGTCACCAAGCACTTAGCCTATCCTAACACAGTTTTTAAAGATGAAGTAGTGAGTTGAGTTGTCTCCCTTTATGTGAATGGAGCCTGCTGGGGAGGAGGGAGACAATTCAACTGACTCCTTAACTGTGTTAGGATAGGCTAAGTGCTTGGTGACTGTACAGTACTGTACTGTACATTTATCTATTTATAAATAAAAAAATAAATATATATACTGTACAGTATATTTTTAATAAATAGATAAATGTACAGTACTGTACAGTCACCAAGCACTTAGCCTATCCTAACACAGTTTTTAAAGATGAAGGAGTGAGTGGAATTGTCTCCCTCCTCCATGCAGGCTCCATTCCCATAAAGGGAGACAATTAAACTCACTCCTTCATCTTTAAAAACTGTTAGGATAGGCTAAGTGCTTGGTGACTGTACAGAACTGTACATGTATTAATTTATAAAAAAAATAAAAAATATATATATTTTTTGTTTGTTAGTGATCCTACTTACGAATTTTTGACATACGAGCGCCTCCTAGGGACGGAACTCGCTCGTAAGTCGGGGACTACCTGGATATATTATTTTAGAGAAAAAAAAGTCAGTTTTTCTCACCAAAAACTCAGTTTGTGTGTGGACGGGAGGTAGAAACGCAGCGGGAAATGTCTATTTGAAAACATCTGGGGTAGTGCGGATGAGGCTCATGATTAACACAAGTGATATTTATGATAAAATCATGAAACTTTAAAGGAGCTGTATGTAACTTTTCTAACAATATATTTTTAACATATTTCTTCACTCTGTCACTACCTCCTGACATACTGATTTTAGACAAGTAATCTCTGAAAAAAACTATTGTCCCCTTGCTTCTCTAAAAGCATTTCTAAAAAGCCACAGTGACACGCCGTTAACCAGCCAATAAAAACAGAGTTTGTAACCAGCCAATAAAAACAGAGCTTGAATTTGAATCAGCCAATAAAAACAGAGCTTGAATTTGAATTTCAGCAGGGGGAGGGACCAGAAACGTGTCTCTGTTCAAATTTTTCCTAAGTTCCAGCTGTTCCAGAAATTACATACTGAACCTTTAATCGTTGGCGTGCAGTTTGTTTTACATCACAAGTAAATTGTGTTGTCGGTAAAGTCTTTTTTTGTGTTTCTCTAGTTTGAGACAAACAGGAAGTGTTTCTCTTTTAATCAGTCTTTGGGTCAGCTTCCTCTCATCCACCAGCATCACAGCCAGCTACAGAAAAAAAAAAAAGTCTGTCTCCGAGGACAAAAAAAAAGTATTTTGTTTCTGTTCCCATTGACCTTTCTGTCCCTCACTTAGATTCTGCTCTAATAATGAATCAACTTGAAGCTCTAATGTATTATGTAATGACCCTTTTTTTGCCCACTTTTATTATTATTTTTTTGGCATCCAGCAGCTCATTAGTCCAGCTTGATTGGGCTGAAAAATGTTTACACTGCAACAAAGATAAAATAATATATCTTTTTGATTTTTAAATAATTTTCACTCAAGAAAAAATGTCAAATTATAAAGACAAATTTAATTCTTAAAAAAACAAAAACAAAGAATGTCATTAAATATATTAGGGTTTTGAGTTGTTCTTTAAAAAAAGAGTTGTCTAGTATTTGAAACTCCAGCAATGTTTTTTATTAAATTGATACAAAATGTTTTGCTCCTTATGTTTCAGATAAAAAACAAAACACACAACATTTGATTTGTTTTTCTCCATTCGGCTGTTCTCTGCATGTAAGTGCTTAAAGCTCTCACGGGGCAGAGAGCCTTCAGCCTTTCCTGTTCCTGAGTGAGGACAGGAGCAGGTGGAAAAGAGGAGAGATCAAAGTCCAGACTTCTAGGGTTCAAAGTCAAGACCTTGGGGATATATGTGGGATTAGGCCTTAAGGTGATCTTTGACCCGTCAGGGGCGAATCTGGTACACATTGGATGCACAGACAAGGCATGGAGGTCACCCACGCGTTTCGCCGAGCAAAGGGCCAGCAGTAGAGCTGTTTTATAAGATAATAAATCTATCTTAATATCGCTCAGAGGCTCGAATGGGGGAATCCCAGAGAGCCCCCAAGATCAGACTAAGATTTCATCCAGGGGTCAGGATCCTGCTGGGGGATCTCTTTCTTAGCACTCCCTTCATAAATCTTATTATGAGTGGATGCAAGCCAGGCGTCCTGTTTCCCCAGCCTTCGTGACAGGCCGAAATTGCTGATAGAAACACCTTAATTGTTGAGAAAGAACGACCTTTTTCCAGTAAGTCCTGAAGAAAAGCTGAGCCAGGTCACATGAATAAGAAATACTATTTCTTTCTGTGCACCAAGCTTCAAAAATACGCCATTTCTGTGCATAAAGAGACTGTGTTCACACAGCTCGTGCATTCTGAATGGTGTTTACCACATTTTCTGGCAGACCTGATGCCACCAGCTTGTTCCTTTCTGCCACCAAGCTGAAATTTTCCACAGTTCCCAGCCTAATTGGAAGGACTGTTCCTTCTGGTGACATGGTATGTCCCTGAAGAGGAGCAGTTGGTGGAACCAGTTCTCCTCTAAGGGCCCTGAATTCTGTGATCCCCTGAGGGTCAACCACGTTAGGGAGAGGGCCTTTTTGCAGATGTGCTGCCATACTACTCTGATCGAGAGTGTTTGAGGGCAGAGGCAATCTGTTGTCATTATTAGACAAAAGTGGAACAGAATGTCTGTTTTTCCTCTTTTTGTTGGGGTTCATGGGACGGAGGAGCTACGAGTTTTGTAAACGAGCAGATCTCCTGATCCTAGTCCGTTTCCTGGTTGGGTCTGGTTTAGGGATGCACCGATCCGATACCAGTATCGGTATCGGTCCAGATATTAAACAAAGTTCTAGATCGGGTATCTGTGACAATGGACCCGATCCATAGGGGCAATCTATACAGTTTATATCTATGCTGAGCTCCGTGTGTGATGTAACGTTATGCGTCAGCTGTCCTCTGTTTGTGGGACAGCTCGTGGAGGAGATGTGTGTGCGTCGCACACACATCTCCTCCACAGGCTCCACGAGCTGTCCTCTGTGCTCTGAGTGCACGCGCGGCGCGCGCGGTCAGCTGTCCTATTGTGGGACATCTCGCGGAGGAGATGTGGAGGAGATGTGTGTGGAGATGTGGAGGAGATGTGTGCCGCGAGCTGTCTGCTGTCCTCTGTGCTCTGAGTGCACGCGCGGCGCGCGCGCTCCAGCCTACGGACCAAAGCGCAAGTCTCACAGCCTGGAGATGTGTGCGCCGCACCTCCACATCTCCTCCGCTGAGCAGAAAATATTTGTCAGAAACGGCTCTACCTGAACTGCACGGTAAAGTGTGCAAACGCATATTGGAGGAGATAAAAGATGTTAAAGCCATGAGTTTCACGACAGACATTTGGAGCTCTGACGTCTCCCCCGTGTCACTTTTAAGTTTAACGGCACACTGGCTGGATGAGAGTTTTGTGCCACACAGCGCAATGTTGAACGCAACAAACTTTCGTGGGTCACACACCAGTGAAGCGATAGCAGCTAGCCTGAAGGAAATGTTTGACAAGTGGCAAATTCCGTTGAGCAGCAGGGGCGGTTCTGGGGTGGGGCCAACAAGGGCCGGTGCCCCTGGAGCCTGGCCCTACCTGTGGCCCACCCTCCGTAGGGCAGCCAATGTTGTTATATAATTTTGGACTGAGAAACTGAACCAAGACTTCACCTAACAGTTATTTTCATTATAATTTTATTTGCTTATTAATATATTTTCTTCAGTCAATACAAATACTATCTGTAAAATGTTTAAAGGGGACCACAGATGCAAAATTCACTTTTTAATGTTTTTGTACTCAACTTTGGGTATTTACTTCATAAAAAAACAGTCCTAAGGCCAAAAAAATGCACCCAGTGGTTTATTTACTATAAGTATATTTATTTATCTTAGATAGAAACGGCCCGATTGCACTTCCTGCGGTTTGTTACGTCACAAACCGCAGCCACAACCCACAGCCACAACCCATCCCAACCTTTGTCCCGCCCCCGTCACCTAGCAACCCCTGGTAATGTTCCACCCACGCGGTTCCTGAGTTCATCTCAGCCTGCACACTAGGTGGCGGTATGCACCTAACAGTTGTTTGCGATCCGCCATAAATCAAATGGAGAAGAAGAAAAATAGTTCATCTCAGCAGAATGGCTCCTAAAGTTAAATGTTGCGTTGTTGGCTGCATTACACAACATGTGTTGATACACACTCTTCCAGTCTCAGAGAGCAGAGATGCGTGGCTTAATTTTATTTTTAATAGCAATGTTCAGGCGACATTACCGTAGAAGAATTACACTTCTTATACGATGAAGGACTACTTTCGTACAACTGCCGGTTTGGTTGAGTGGTTAGCGCGCTCGAACGCCACTCGGGAGACTTGGGTTCGCATCTTGTCCATGATCTTTTTTTTTCCCCCCCCTTTTTTTTTTAAACTCCTGGCGCAGATAATGGAGCACTAAGCAGATTTAAAATTGATAGTTTTCAGATGGGAACAGATGTGTGCATGTTTGTGTGAGTGTGTGTGTGTGTGTTTGTGTGTCGGGCCAGCACGCTCCTCGGAGAAACACAGATAAAAAGATAGCCCCGCTGTGAGTGTGTGTGTGTGCTTTGCTGCATCCAGCTCGCGCGCACAGGCAGAGGGTGGGAGAGTCAGAGGAGACATTACAGAGGAAGAATAAAAAATGACACGACAACTTGTACACTCTGATCTGTCGTGGTCCAGTTCAGCTCAGCTCAGCTCGGCTCTGTGTGGTAGTAACGTGAGTTGACTTCCTCGTCTGCCTTTGGAGGGCGGAGTTAATGCAAGCAGAACTTTGAAGGGCGTGCCACGAGATCTCATTATCATAAACCGGTCGTTCAAAACGAAAGTTAAAAATGGCAGAATTAAAAAGGGTATAATTGATTATCTAAGAATTATTTTGTGTATTAAATTGAATAAACAGTGTCTGGTAACCCCAAAGAAATACCATAAAAATTTTAAAAACATATCTGTGGTCTCCTTTAATATTTTTCTCATTAGATTTTTTAAACCATTTTCTTTGGTTACAATGGTTAATCACTGCTTTAAAAAAACAAGAGAGAATATTTTGAATTCCTAATTGCACTCACTGAACAAGTTAAATTTAAAGATTTTTTTTATGTGTTCGACTAAGCTTGTGAACAGTTATTTTATTTAAGATTGCTGTACTGGTGCATAGTTATAAAATAAATGTGCAATTCAGTAGTTCATTTATGTCTGTTTTTTTTTTTTTTAATAGGAAAGAAATGTTTCAATTAATGCTGTTTTTCAATATCGGATCGGATCTGTATCGGCCGATACTAAACCTCAGATATCGGAATCGGTATCGGAAGTAAAAAATGTGGATGGTGCATCCCTAGTCTGGTTTACTGGTCTCCGGTCTTAACATAGCGTTGGAACCAGACAAACCGCCGGGGGTCTGTGATTCAACCGGTGGGGGAACATCGTTTAAGAGCAGAACTGAGTCAGCACAGTGAGCGCGGTCACGTGCTGCAGGATCACTGCTTGAACATTGCGTCTTGCCCATCAATGATAAGGGGACAGCTTCAGCGTGAGAATGTGGAGATGGTCCTTTGTGCTTGGCAGACTTTAAATTGGTTGATGACGGAGAGCTCAGTTCTCTTCGATTAAAAAGAAGAGTAATCTGATTCAGCCCCGGTTTGTTTACGCACACTACAGTTTGATCACAACCGCCTTTGTGAACGTGTAAAGCTGGTGGTGGCCTGTGGGCTTCTGCCGTGGCCCCCGATCCCTTACTGGGAGCTGTTGAATAGGTGTCCAGGAAGGTGGGCCATCAGATTCTGTCGGCACGCATCCCTGGGGCGCGGACGTGTCACGGGTTTGTGTGGTTTGTGTATTGTCCGCCCCGTGGTTTACAACGGAGCGGGGACTGGAGCACGTGACCCCCCTCACCTGTCTCTGTGAGGAGCGTGGGGCCTGCTTGCAGGCGCCTCTGGGCCTGTCTGTTACAGACAGAACAGAGGTACCCTACTGGGGCTTATTGATTAGGCTAACACCCCGTGAGCCGTGAGGGAGTGGGGGAAGATGGCCCCCTTCCTTTATGTCGGCTGGCAAGCCAGAGGGACCCGTTCTGCTGAAGTTATCATGTTTTTTTTTTTGTGAGTCAATAAAACAGAGAGGGGCTGTTTTTTTAGCTTTATTCGTGCTTACGTGTAATGACATATTTAACTTTATGTCACTCACAGCAGGAAAAACATGATTTGTGCATGAAACAAAGTTACCAGCTTTTTGTACCGTGCTACAAATAAAGTCTGGACATGACAAGATCATTCCCCGTACCACGTGGTCGGGTGATCGTGTAAAGTCAAGACGTGGACCTGGTTCATCAGGTACGCTTTTGTCTGGTGTCCCGGTTTGCCGAGGAGGCCCTGTGTCTGACCACCTGGCGGGGAACAAACCTGTTTTTACTCCATGCGTGTTCGGTCCGAGGTGGGCCCGGCGGTTGTCTCTGCCTGTGCTCGGCCTCATACGCCGGTCGCTTTTGCGGTGGGGCACGTGTTGCTGAGTGGTGTCGAGGCAGCACAGGTCTGCCCCCAGCTGACTCTCTGGGAAGGGGGAAGGTTATCCTGGGAATGCCCACCCGGAGATCTTCAGCCTGTTTGCGCCTCTGGTCCAGCTTGGTCTGAATTCGATCCAGAGCTTTCCCAAACAATCCCGTCGGTTCTATCGAGTGGTGGAGAAAAGGCACCTTTTGTCTAGGCATGTAACGGTACTAGTGGGTGTACCGAACCGTTTCGGTACAGCACGTTCGGTTCGGTCCACCTGCATACCGTTTTGGTTATTTTTTCACTCATTGAACGTTAATATATGCACCGCGGAACAAAATTTCCTGGGTGCGTTTCAGCACGGAGCTATTATCGCGAAGCACGCGCAGCTCGCACAGCCTTTAGCCGTTAGCTTCTCACTACGGTCTCCTGTTTGGGGAACGTTTCTTGTTAAAAGATGAGCGGCACGCACATTCAGCGTTGTGTGTGTGGACTTTGTTTCATGAAGAGACTGGCTCTCTGTAGCAGACAGCACGTCTCACGTGAACGCGCTTGAAACTACGTCATCGGAATGTGAACGAGCAGCTTGCAACAGCGCTAACAGCTGCATTTAAACTACTTTTATCAGGTAAATCATATCAGTCCAGAGCAATAACACAAACTGTGAGTTTTTAAATATCTGAATGTAAGTCTGAATGTTGTTATTATGCGCAGGCTTTAAAGTTATTGATCCTCGCTATGAACATCCATCACTCAAAAAGTTCAGAACTTTATGAAAAAACAAAAACTGATGTCAACAAGCCCTGGAGCAAAGCCCTGCCCTAATGATGAGTGAGAGATTCAACCGTTCAAGAATAGGTAATGTATTGTTCTTTTATTATTATTATCTGTGGAATGTTCTGGAGACAGTGATGTTAAAAATGCAAAATCAATGTATACATTTAAGAAAAAGGTCAAAAAGGACTTGCTCAAAAACTATATATGATGTAGCTTAGTGTGTTTGTGTATTACAGTTAGAAAAATTAAGTAGAGTTATTCATTTTGTGATGTAGTTTGAAGGTTATCATTGTTTGAACAAACTGTGAAATAAGGGGCAGATATAATAAATTTCATCTTCTTTCTGCTCCTTTCATTTTATCCTACTTGTATTCTTGTATCTGATGAAACTGTTTTGTATTGTTCTTTTAAAATGAATGAATAAACATCAAATCAAAATTATCTAAATAATCTTTTTTATTCAAAATCATAATCTTATTAACTTTTTTTTTTTTATTGTGTTTTATTTCCAGTCTGGGACAGACATCCACCAGAGATCACCTGCAGCTAAGAAGTGTGTGATGACTGAACTGAACTCTGAACTTTTCCAGCACCTGTCCCACCAAGAAGAAGTTGTGAGTACAGTAATGAGGACAAATACAGCCACACTGATGCTACTGGACAAAAACTTGATTAGTTAGATTGTAAACAGTCTGTTGCTGCTTATTGTTCTGACTGTTATTGTATTTATTAAGATTTTTATTATTGTTAAAATAGTTTTATTGTAGAGTGCTGTTTATTTAAAATATCATCCAAATGGGTCACTTTTATTTATTACTACCGGTACAATACTGTACAGTACAAACGTATTTTTGGCATATTTTCAAAATAAACAGTTTGTAAGTCTTTATTTTGTCCTTTTTTTTTTGTTTTTTGTACCGAAAATAAACCGAACCGAGCCCTCCTTGTAGTTGAACCGAACCGAAATGTGATTTTAGCGTACCGTTACACCCTTACTTTTGTTCCTCCGGGAGGTTGGTTAGGGTCATCCACAGATGGCATATCGCGATGACCACCTCAGCCATGCCTCTGCCTTGAGCAACAGCTGCTGTTCCCATCATGCGGAGCACAAAGTCTGTTGCCCTGCGGGCTTCATCCAGCACGTCGGCGGCAGCTTGTTTGTCCGTCGTTACCTGGAGCTCCTGTAGTTTTTCAGCCAGGTAAGCTTGCATCAACGCGGACGCGTTCATCGCGCGCGCCACGAGTCCCTGAGCTCTGTAGCATTTCTCGAGCAGAGAAGCTGAAGCTCGACAAGCTTTGCTGGGGAGAGTTGGTTTTGTCCCGGATGACTTGGGAGCCAGGTGAGACGCCAGTGTGTCCTCAATTTGAGGCATGTTGGCTATTCCCACTTTATCCATCCCGTCCACGTCGAGAAACTGCGAGAGTGGCAACAGCATGGGAGCTTTGGGCTGAGCCCAGGTGCGAGTCAGCTCAGTGAGGAAGTCCGGGAACACGGGCATCCTTTGCCTCGTGGCGGTCTGCTGCTTTGAGTAAAAATAGTTTCCTGCCAGCCTCGTGACCTGTTGGCGAGGCGGAGGTTCTGGCCATGGGATCTGCAGCGCGTCCGTTGCTCTGTGACACAAGTCGAACAGAGCGGGGATGGAAAAGTCAGTCTCCGGGAGCACAGGTACCGGGATGCGGGAGAGATCTTCTCCCTGTTCCTCGTATTCGACGTCTGCGTCCTCCGCGGAAAATTCGCCTGAGGCTGAAATTGAGATCTCGTCCTCGTTCATCATGCCTCGAGTGTCGAATTCGACTGTTAAGTCCACCATGGGAGCCAGCACATCAGGGCTGTCGCCCCATTCGACTCGTGTGCTGTCGTCCAGAGCCATGTTCTCGAGCTCCGGCGTGGGAGTGAGGGGCTCAGTGGTGTCCGGATCCGCTGGCGCCGCAGCGGCACCCATGGCCTTGGCGACGAAGTCTGCCCGGTGCCTCCTCACCGCCTCCAGCATCTGGCTGCAATGTGGGCAAGAATCGGGCACATCCAGCGCCATTTTTGCGTGTAACATCCCCAAGCAGACGGGACAGGCCTCGTGGGTGTCCGTCGCTGAGAGGGAGAAACCGCATCCGCTGGGACAGGCGCGAGGTTGGGCTCGCCGTCCTGCTGGTTTTCCTTGGAAGTCTTGTCTTTCGCTTTCCTTTCTCCGGAGGCATGTCCGAGATAAGACGAGCGAGTCCTTCCAAAATCCTTTTTCTTTTATTTTGAGACGTCTCCTCCGTCGCGTCGCTTTCGCTGGCTAGCCCGCTACGAGTTAGCAGGGGTAGTGGTTGTTGCGCAGTTTAGCGCCGTCGAGCGAAGCAGTCTGCGGAGAGAGGAGAAAAAATACTTCGGGGTTAAGGGAAAATGTGCCAAACTAGCTTTCGCTAGCCCAGCAGTACGCAGGAATAATTCTCCGTACGCTCTGTGTAGGGAGCAAGCTCACCTCTGGTTGAGCGATGAAGCAACAGAGAAGTCCCGCGAAGAGAGGTAGTTCAGGTTTATGCGAGGTGAAGGGCAATAAGAGAAAGTTGGATGGGCGTCAGCGGCTTAAGTACCCAGAGGGCGGGGCCTCTGGCGCAACGCTGACGCCCCTGCCGTAAAGGTGTGAATGTATTCCTTCAGGTAATCGCGCGGGGGCGCAATTCCCATAGCATATGTTGCACCGAGAGACATGACTGAAAGGGAACTAAATGTAGCAAATGTTTTGCTAAAAAATAAATGCAGCAAAATGCTAGCTAATTGCTAGTAGCAGAAAACTAGCTAAAAGAATCAAAAGGCTACTTAAAAGGCACAAAGCATTAGCTGAAAGCTAGACGTAGCCAAACTGACACTGATTCCAGTTATTTTTTAAACTCTTCTAACTTGGGCCTATCTCTATGTAGTAAATGGTCAGACTGTGTTTTTTATTTCAACGTGAGAGTTTACAGCTCATCTTCAGCTTTCATCCGAAATTGTTTACAAAAACCTATTTTCTACTCTCTGGGTTTATATTTTTCCTCTCCTGTTCCGTTCGGCCTTCGTCTGTGATGCTTGTTTCTGTTCATCTATTCTTCACATCCTCTGACGCAGCAGGAGCTGCAGAGTGCACATTAAGAGATGATGTCATGAAGTCACGAAGTGTGCGTTGTCTTTAGCTGTGATGGGAGTCAGAGCGTTCGAAGGACAAACGATGAGTCACAGCTTCAGCTCAGCTGCTTCCTCATACAGCCATGTGGGAAGGTCCTGACACATAACACTGGTATCCATTTTGATATAAAATTAAACACAAGCTGTTGGTTGGTTTTCACATTTAATTCAGAGTATGTAACCTTTGTTGTTGCATAATGTTATTATGTTATTACAGTATTATGTTATGTCCAGGTCTCTCTTGTAAATGAGTTCTCGAGGCTCAGTGGGATTAACCTGCCTAAATGAATGTTGTTAAGAAGTTCACTGTTCATCCCGAGGGTCAGAGGACCAGAGTCTGTGAGCCACTTAATTTAAGTATGTATTGTATGTATGTTCGCATACAATGATGAAATTAGTTCTCTGCATTTGACGCTCCTGGGATGCACCCAGGTGGAACAGTGGGCAGCTATGTAAGCACCCGGGGAGCAATTGGGGATTAGGTGTCTTGCTCAGAGACACCATAACATGTGGGAATGTTTGAGGATAAAATCTGGGACTTTCTGCTCCCAGGTCGGCTGACCTACCTCTACCCGAGTCAGCTGAGAAGCACTTATTGGCAGAAAGTGAAGCTGTTGAAAAACTTTGACCCCCAATAGAAGTGTGCATGTGAGGAAATGGCCAAATGAATCAAATCAGCTGCTGTCAAATTCCTGTCCAGGTGCAGTAAACAATCTGTTCTTCAATCTGAGCCCATTAAAGAGCGAAGACCTCACAAGGTACGAAAGTCTTCGTGGTTGCAGATGTTAACTCTCCAGTTGTGTGCGGGAAACCAGTGTCACAATAGCCGTGTTTCCATCAAGGTTTCTAGCTGCGCATTTTGAAGTATCGCAGCAGAAAAGCTTAATGGAAACGGCAAAATCCGAATTTACTTCCTCAACTTCGCCAAAAAGTTTATACGCTCGCTTGAGGTGGTTTTTGGGATCTTCGAAAATGAGCAGATGCGCAAAACGACAGATGGAAACAGATTTTCCGACTCAGTTCTGCCGTAGCGAACATTCACGTCACGTGAC
>JBBPBX010020635.1:5259-34548 GCA_038048925.1 Garcialebias charrua | reverse complement strand
TATATGTTTTAAACAGTTATATTATCATATAAACACAGAACTTTGCAGCGCAGAGATAGGACATGTACTGGGGGCGGAGCATTCCAGACATTCCAGACCAGCGCTGACAGACATGATGAAATCACGAGCGAATTAAATCATGTCCAAAGTCAAAGTCAAAGTCAAAGTCAACTTTATTGTCAGATCTGCAATATGTACTGTACAGGACATACACAGGACCGAAATTGCGTTTCTCTCAGTCCCTCGGTGCAACAGTAAACATCTAAACATTGAAACACTGAAACATATAATAATTGACATAAGCATAAAATAGTAAAACTAACACTGTCCTGAGTTTTTTGCATAGTGGTATAAGAGTATGAAAATTTACACCAACTCTAAAACTAAAACATTAAACATTTAATGAACATAATACTGTCCTGAGTTTTTGCATACTAGTATAAAAAAAGAGTATAAAAAGTATAACTAAAATAAACTAAAGGTTTCTAGCATTGACATTTGCAAAGTGGCAAAGCAGCGTATGAGTTAATGTACACAGTATATGTATGAGGTAGTAGTTGATGTTGTTATAGAGGCAAAAAGTGGCATATGCAGTAAGGCACATTGGGCATCCCTAAATAAGACCGTTCAGAGCACATTGTATATGTATCAGCAGTGGTGTAGATATTAGAGTAGTGTAAATGTAAACAGTAGTAGTTACATGTAAGCAGTAGTAATAAAAGTAAACAGTATTAATAAATGTAAACAGAGAATGTAAACAGTATTATGATTATAGGCAGTGATGTAATACAAACATTAGTGCAAGTATGAGAAGTAGTGCAAACTGTATGAGCACATGACCGAGAGCTTAGTGAATAAACCGTTTGATGACACAGAGTCCAGTGTTAAAATCTTTGTGTTGTGTGGTAATGTGTGAGAAAGTTTTAGTGTTAAGGCAGTTCAAATGGGAGGGGGGGCAGAGCAGGCAGAGTGTTTAGCATCCTGACTGCCTGATGAACAGAGCTGTCTCTCAGTCTGCTGGTTCGAGCCTGGAGACTCCTCAGTCTCCTCCCTGATGGCAGCAGTCTGAAGCGGCTGTGTAGTGGGTGTGTGGGATCACCTGCCATGCGGTGGGCTTTCCGAGTGAGGCGTTTGCTGTGTAAGTCCTGCAGTGAGGGGAAGGAGGTGCCGACTATCTTCTCAGCTGCTCTCACAATGCGCTGGAGGCTCTTGCGGCAGGATGCAGTACATGCACCAAACCACACAGTGATGCAGCTGGTCAGGACACTTTCTATGGCACCTCTGTAGAAGGTGCTCATGATGGGGGTTGAAGCTCCAGCCCTTTTCAGCTTGCGGAGAAAGTAGAGACGCTGGTGAGCCTTCTTTGCCAGTGCTGCAGTGTTCCTGCTCCAGGACAGGTCCTTTGAGACGTGCACTCCCAGGAACTTGGTGCTGTCTACTCTCTCCACTGCGGTGCTGTTGATGGTCAGAGGGGCATGTTGGGCATCCTTCTTCCTGAAGTCCACAACAATCTCCTTTGTCTTCTCCACGTTGAGAGTGAGATTGTTGTGTCCGCACCACAAGGCCAGGCGGCTCACCTCGTTCCTGTAGTCCGTCTCATCGTTGTTGCTGATGAGACCCACCACTGTTGTGTCGTCCGCAAACTTGATGAAGTGGTTGGAGCTGTATGATGGTGTGCAGTCGTGTGTTAGCAGGGTGAATAGAAGGGGGCTCAGTACACATCCTTGTGGGGCCCCTGTGTTCAATGTGATGGTGCTAGATGTGTTACTCCCGACTCGTACTGTCTGTGGTCTCCCAGTCAGGAAGTCTAGCAGCCAGTTACACATTGAGGTATTCAGCCCCAGACTGTCCAGTTTAAGGATGAGCTGTTGGGGGATGATGGTGTTGAATGCCGAGCTGAAGTCGATGAACAACATTCTAACATAGGAGTCCTTCGTGTCCAGATGTGTGAGAGCTGTGTGAAGGGCAGAGGAGATGGCATCGTCGGTTACGTTGCTTCGTGAACCTCTGATGATTTCTGCTGGATTTTGTGTTGTAGGACTAGCGCTCCATGGTTTTATTTTATTTTATTAGAAGGTTTTATTAACATAAACACAGAATATCGCAGCGGCTCTGAGCAGACAGCAGCAGGGGGCGGAGCAGATCCCAAGTTCAGCAGAGCACGGACTGTGGCATTCTGCTACCTCCCCTCAGAGCCATATATGGCTCTGAGGGGAGGTAGCAGAATGCTTTTCTGCGCTGAAAATATTTCTAAGTCCAGAGTGTTCAAAAAAATCGCAGACCATACCTTTAATGTAAAATTTCCTGGACAAGAATCCTCTGCTTCTCATTCGAAATTTGCCTCATCAGTGCTGCAAGAAAATTTGCATCTATATTATACTGCATAATTTTAAACAAGATGTTTTTTTCAGCTAAACCTGGCCTGGGTAATAAGAATTACCAGCTTATAAATCCTGCTACAAACCCTGCAGATTAAGGCAACTTGTTTCGATCAGCAGACAATGAACACTCGTTGAAAAACCTCTAGGTTCAATATTGAAGATGCCTGATGCCACACTCTAATCAGCCAATTAACTCAAAACACCTTACAAAGGCCTTTAAATAGTCTCTCAGCCTAATTCTGTAGGCTGCACAATCACTGAGAAGACTGCTGCCTTGACAGTTGTTCAAAAGACGATCACTGACACCTTGCGCAAGGAGGGCAAGAGACAAAAAGCCATTGCTAAAGAGGCTGGCTGTTCACAGAGCTCTGTGTCCAAGCACATTAATAAAGAGTTGAAGGGAAGGAAACGATGTGGTAGAAAAAAGTGTACAAGAAATAAGGATAACAGCACCCTGGAGAAGATAGTGAAACAAAACCCATTCCAAAATGTGGGGGGCATTCACAAAGAGTGGACTTTAGCTGGAGTCAGTGCTTCAAGAACCACCATGCACAGATTGTCATGATTGTGGGCCATTCCTCAGGTGTTTTGGGTTTTGGGTAATTACTGGACTGCTGCATTCTCAGGTGTTTTGGGTTTTTGGTAATGACAGTGCATATATTAGTTTATGTGGGTGTGAGTTTGAGTGTGGGGTCATTCGTCGATCTACCTGGTGTGTCGTGTCCATGCTTGTGCCACATCCTAACTCTAGAGTCGTGAGTACTGCCCTGTCTTAGTTATGAGTTTGTGTTCACAACACATTAAATGATTTATTAATTTTCAACTCGTGCCTCCGAGTGTTCTGCCTGTCTGCATCTCTGGGTTCATCCAACACCGCACCAGACCGTGACATAATGACCCCACCTGACCGGAACCCCCGCAGACAGATGATCCAAGTCACTCGTGAGCAGAATGTGACGGCTACAGCTCAGAAGGAAGCAGCCGCCATTCGAGTCAGCGGGTTTCAGACGGCACCCGGTTGGAGTTGCGGACCCGGAGTGGAAATCCTGCCATCTCCTCTCTTACTGGAGGAGCGAGCGCGGAGGAGACGCGGGGGCGACCGCTCCGACATGGTTTTTTTCTGCCCTCCTTCGCCTGCGTTGGCTTTGTGGTCCGTTTCTGAGGACGACTCGGAGCCCGAAGCGTTCTGGTCCAGTCCAGCTCCGGCACCGCGTCGCCGCGGGAGGAAGCGGCGAACGAAGACGCTGAACGTTTCCGGGTTTCTGCCCGCCCCGCCTACTGCCCCAATTCCCACGCTGTCAACAGCGCCGAGGGGGATTTCGTTGGGGGAGGGGTGCCCGGCCTCGTGCCCTGTGACGTCTCCGGGGAGACGTTCGCTGAAGGGGGGGTATGTGGTCCCAGTTCACACGTCTGCAGGACACACAGAGATGGATCCTGCACGACACGCAGCTGAGGACTCAAGGATGCCTCCTCCAGCAAAGCCTTCACGGAAGGAGAAGTGTGTGAGCTCCCACTCTGAGGACGAACGCACAGAGCACTCATCAACCCCAGGGGTCGCTGTTGTACAGATGCAGGAGGCCACTCTCATTATCCAGCAGCTTGAGAGACTGCTTCAGGCTGCCCTCAGTAGTGTGGACCCACAACATAAAATCAGGTCTTTTTCCCTTGCAGAAGAAATAATCATTGCCAATTCCTGTTTGCTACCAGATCCAGGTCGCACACAAATACTGACTTGGGTTAAGACTTTGAGGGATGAGTCCATGCTGCTGTTCGCCGCCCTGTCTACACCAGCAGCGGGTGCCGCCCTGTCTACACCAGCAGCGGGTGCTGCTCTGTCTACACCAGCAGAGGGCGCTGCCCTGTCTACGCCAGCAGAGGGCGCTGCCCTGTCTACGCCAGCAGAGGGCGCTGCCCTGTCTACGCCAGCAGAGGGCGCTGCCCTGTCTACGCCAGCAGAGGGCGCTGCCCTGTCTACACCAGCAGAGGGCGCTGCCCTGTCTACACCAGCAGAGGGCGCTGCCCTGTCTACACCAGCGCCCAGACTGGTTCCCGTGCCAGCGCCCAGACTGGTTCCCGTGCCAGCGCCCAGACTGGTTCCCGTGCCAGCGCCCAGACTGGTTCCCGTGCCAGCGCCCAGACTGGTTCCCGTGCCAGCGCCCAGACTGGTTCCCGTGCCAGCGCCCAGACTGGTTCCCGTGCCAGCGCCCAGACTGGTTCCCGTGCCAGCGCCCAGACAGAGACCAGTGCCAGCGTCGTCTACACCAGCGTCCAGACTGGTTCCCGTGCCAGCGCCCGGACAGAGACCAGTGCCAGCGCCTAGACGAAGACCTGCTTCAGGCGTTCCAGAGTCTGCAGGTTGTCCAGAACCTGTAGTGGGACCATGGTCTTCTGAGACTGCTGTTACTGCAGTCACCCCAGAGGACCCTGAAGGGATCTCACCGCTCGACGATGACGAGGGTCTCAACGAAGCAGACATCTCATCGCTCGACATCGATGAGGGTCTCCACGATGAGGGTCCTGACGACGAGGGTCTCAACGAAGCAGACATCTCGCCGCTTGACGTCGATGAGGGTCTCCACGATGAGGGTCCCCACGACGTGGGTCCCGATGACGAGGGTCTCAACAAAGCAGACATCTCGCCGCTCGACGACGACGTGGGTCCTCACAAAGAGGGTCTCGACGATGAGGGTCCTGACGAGGGTCATGAAGACGTCTCGCCGCTTGACGTCTCTACGCCTGGGGTCGTCTCGGTGGTCAACGACGATCGTGGTTCTGCCATCGACGACTCGGGACCGGCCAACCAAGTCCTTGCTGTCGGGGTCTTGGTTCCGACCGACTATGGCGGTGTTCCGGCCGACGATGATGGGTTTCCGGCCGACGATGATGGGTTTCCGGCCGACGATGATGGTGTTCCGGCCGACGATGATGGTGTTCCGGCCGACGATGATGGTGTTCCGGCCGACGATGATGGTGTTCCGGCCGACGATGATGGTGTTCAGGCTGATGATGTTTCGACCAACGAAGGCGGTGTTCCGGACGACGGGGGATGTTTGCCGGCCTACTCTGAACGTGTCCTGGCCGTCGACGTCTTGGTTCCTGCCGTTGCCGTCCTTGGGGTCGCGGTGCCTGCCGGTGATGGCCGGTCTCCTGGACGTCCTCCGGACCTGGCAGGTGGTGATGGGCGGCCTCCTGGACGTCCTCCGGAGGTGGCGCTGCTGGATGGACGGCCTCCCTGTTGCCTGCCCGACGTGACGCAGCGCGATGGGCGGTCTCCTGGACGTCCTCCTGAACTGGCTTGTGGTGCCTGTTGCCTCCCTCCGCCCACCCTTGTTCTTTTGGGGGGTTTCTTTGGGACGCCGTGGGGCGTCTGTGGGGTGGGGGTACTGTCAGGATTGTGGGCCATTCCTCAGGTGTTTTGGGTTTTGGGTAATTACTGGACTGCTGCATTCTCAGGTGTTTTGGGTTTTTGGTAATGACAGTGCATATATTAGTTTATGTGGGTGTGGGTTTGAGTGTGGGGTCATTCGTCGATCTACCTGGTGTGTCGTGTCCATGCTTGTGCCACATCCTAACTCTAGAGTCGTGAGTACTGCCCTGTCTTAGTTATGAGTTTGTGTTCACAACACATTAAATGATTTATTAATTTTCAACTCGTGCCTCCGAGTGTTCTGCCTGTCTGCATCTCTGGGTTCATCCAACACCGCACCAGACCGTGACACAGATGTATGCAAGACAAGTGTTTCAGCTGTCGCATTCCTTGTGTCAAGCCACTCTTGAACAAGAGAGCGTCAGAAGCCTTTCACCTGGGCTAAAGGCAAAAAGGACTGAACTGCTTTTGAGCTGTCCAAAGTTATGTTCTCTGATTGAAGTAAATTTTGCATTTCCTTTGAAAATCAAGGTCCCGGAGTCTGGAGGAAGAGAGAAGAGGCAAATAATTCACATTTCTTGAGGTCCAGTGTCAAGCTTACATAGTCAGTGATGGTTTGGGGGGCATGTCATTGGCTGGTGTTGGTCCACTGTGTTTTCTGAGGTCCAAGGTCAACACATCCTGGCTCTGTTGACCTTGAACCTCAGAAAACACAAGAAATTTTATAGCACTTCATGCTTCCTGCTGCTGACCAACTTTATGTAGATGTAGATTTTATTTTCCAACAGGACTTGACATCTGCACACAGTGCCAAAGCTACCAGTACCTGGTTTAAGGATCATGGTATCCCTGTTCTTAATTGGCCAGCAAACTTGCACCTGACCTATAGAACATTTATGGGGTGTTGAAGAGGAAGATGTGATACATCAGACCCAACAATTCAGAAGAGCAGAAGGTCACTATCAGAGCAACCTGGGCTCTCATAACACCTGAGCATTGTCACAGACTGATCGACTCCATGCCACGCTGCATTGCTGCAGTAATCCAACCAAAGGAGCAACAACTAAGTACTGAGTGATGTACATGCTCATACAGTACTGTTCATGTTCATGCTGTTCAGTTGGCCTACTTTTCTAAAAATCCTTTTTTATTGGTCTTAAATATTATTCTAAGTTTCTGAGAGACTGAATTTGGAGTTTCCATTAGTTGTCAGTTATAATCATCACCATCAAAATAAATAAACATGCAATATATCAGTCTCTGTGTAATGAATGAATATAATACACAATTTCACTTTTTGAATGGAATTACTAGCCTGGTTAAAACCACACCCTGTCCTTCACTTCGCTTCAGACTAGGGTCTGGGACCTCTCCATTTTAAAACGATTCTTGCTGGAGGCGTGGGCTCTGCTGAGGAACAAAACCATTGGATATTTTGAACAGGAAAAGCATTCTGCTCCCTCCCCTCAGAGCCATGTATGGCTGCTCCCCGTGCTCTGGTGAACTTGACTGACAACTGCTCCGCCTCCTCCAGCTTTTCTCTTGCTGCTGGCTGCCGCGCTTCAAATTATGTGTTTATATGTTAATAAAACGTTTTAATAAAATACAATAAAACCATGGATCGCTGGTCCAGCTCACCAGAAGACCAGAACATCTGATGGGACTCGGTCAGCAACGTAAAACCCGAGTTTAATTCTCGTGACAGCCATTTCCTTGTTCATTTCAGCGGAGGGCAGTGCTGGACTGGCCATCGGGTACACCGGGCAAATGCCCGCTGGGCCGTCGGTGATTTATGGGATTTATGGGCCGCCCGGGCGGTCTTGTCACTCATGAACCAAAAAAATAAATTATAGCTATTTTTTTGTCATTCGCGACGGCCGATTGGTTGATTTTCTTGAACGACATCGAGCTAATCCAATGAAATCTCTCAGCACTCTTCCGACCAGCCCCTCCCCTTTACTCGCATCACCTGCTGCTGCGGCTGTGAAACCTGACACCAGCGTGCCTGACAGAAACTGGACTGAGGTGCTCACACGGAGCTGAGGAAAAGTTCCTCCTACCTGCAGCTGAGAGGACGAGTGATAGACAGGACTCAAGGAGTGACGTGACGTCTGCTCTATGCGACCTAAGTTTCAGCACGGCATCTTGCAGCACGCGTTAGCATTATTAGCATGTTGTTGCGGTCTCCTGTTTTCTTGTTAAAAGACCAGCGCAAATTCAAAAGCTGTGCATGGACGCTGCTTCACAAGACAGGATCTGCAACAGCAACACGTCACTTGAACGGACTAACCACATCATCCGAACGTGAACGAAGAAAACAGCTTGTAAACACCGATCACAGCAGCTGCAACTTTTATCAGGTAATTCAAATCATTCCAGATCAATAACACAAATTGTAGGAGTTTTTAAATGATCTCTGAATCATGTCTGAAATGTTGTTGATGTGCAGGCTTTACTGAACGCTGCTAAGACGTCTTCCATCACGTCAACACTTCAGCACTTTATGAAAAAACTCAGACTGATAGTGTCAGCATGTCCTGGAGCCCTGATGATGAGAGATGATGAGAGATTCAACCACCTCAACTGCTCAAAAAGAGGTATTGTTCTTTTACTATTACTGTACTATTACCTTTTTAATTTAAAATTATAATCTTATTAACTTTTTTTTACCTCTTTGTGTGTTATTTCCAGAAGTTAGCAGCTGTTCTTCCTCTTCAAGGAAATCCACCTGCAGCTAAGGAGCTAAGGAGTCTGTGCTGATGACCCTGATGCATGCTCAATAATCCAGGTAAAAATCTAAAAAAAAAACTATGTCTGGGCCTCTGGACATTCAAAAAACAAAACAAAACAATTGTAGAAACGTTTCATCTTTCATCAGAAAGACTTCCTCAGTCTGAGGTGCTGTATTCAGCTCAGTCTTGTAAATATCACCCTCTCACTGTGGAAACTGTGGAACAACCTGCCCCCCAACATTAGACAGGCCTCCTCCCTTCACATGTTCAAATCCCTGCTAAAAAAATCATCTTTTCTCTATTATTTCAAACTGTGTGAGCTGACGTAGTGTATATATTTTTTTTACTGTGTTTTCATTTTAATATTGTTCTTATACATTTTTATTATACTTTTACCGCTGTTAATATCATAATTTTTACCATTGGTGTGTGATACTGTTCTGTACATTTTTAAACCTCTTTTGTGTTGTGTGTGTGAAGCACCTTGATAACAGTTTATCTGTTTTAACTGTGCTATATAAATAAAATAGACTTGACTTGACTCACAGTGGATCAACCAGTTTGTTGATGACAGCTGAAACCAGCTGCTCACATGAGCAAGGAGGACCATCAGCCTAACAATGGATCATTAGCACCCTGATGGTTGTTTGCTATTCACAGAGGGCTGAGTGATACTAGCAACAACAGCATTGTAAGAGGGGGACAGTTGAACCCGGAGGCCTCCACCTCTGTTTAATGATGGACGGTTTCTTTTCACAAAGATGACCTCCTTTACTCCTCTCTCAAACCATCGTTCCTCTCTATCAAGGATGTGAACATCTTCATCCCTGAAAGAGTTGGCCTATACAAACGTATTGTTCACTTGAAACATTTTCAAAATAATCATTTTATAAGTCTTTTTTGTAAACATATTATTTGTTTAGTGAAGTAAAGACACTATTTTTTATATAAAGCAAGTATTTCTTTATTCATTCAACCTTCATTTATGATATTGAAATCAAGAAATACCTTATTTTTTATCAAAAGTATTTATGTTTAATAAAGTCAAGAAAGACCATTATGTTTTTTGAATATTTTTAATTGGTAATTATTTTATTAAAACATTTAAATTTTTTATGTATTGTGACAGAGGGTTCTTGTTAGCAGCTGCTGAAAGTAACTAATAAAGTAACTTAGTAATCTAACTTAGTTACTTTCCAAATCAAGTAATCAGTAACTTAACTAAGTTACTTTTCCCAAGGACTAATCAATAACTTAACTAAGTTACTTTTTCAATGTAACTATGCCATCACTGGGCCACTCTGCTCAAAATGCCCGGGCCGATTTTTTGTCCCAGTCCAGCCCTGGCGGAGGGAGAGAAGGAGGAGGGCGCGAGCGATCACTTGACTTTTGGCCCAAAAAACAAAAGAAAACTCCAGATAAGGGATTAAGAAGGGGAAATTAATAAATTTGTGTCACATATAAAACAGTTCTGCATCGCTTTGCATCGCTTTGAATGAGAACATGCCGGTGCTCGCTGACTGCGCGCTGGCAGAGCCCTTTTATAGGGCTCTGTGCGCTGGGACAGGTGGGGGCGTGGGTTAGGGTCCAAAACTCCGTCCCTTCTGTTCTCTGATTGGTCCGAACAAAAATCTACCGGAGAAATCCTTGTGGATGGGAGAAGTCCCAGACTGTGCAGTGAAGGGAAATGAGAATTGAGCGGAGCTGTGCAGGAAGGCGAGGGCCAGGCTATGGAATTACTGAAATAAATCAACTTTTTCATGATATTCTAATTTTATGACCAGTACCTAAATGCTTTATGTGTAATTTATGAGTGTATTAAATGCAGGATAATTTCTTACCTTACTCCTTGTTTAGTATATCCCGCATTGCTGTCAGGTGTGCTTCCCCATCCTCCTGCCTGCTCGGCACCTTGATCCATGTCTCAGTAGCAGTCCTGTGTCCTTTAACCACCCAAGACCTCACATAAGGGACCAGACTGATCTTGGTCAAAGGAGGTCCGACAATATTGAGAAAGAGCAAGTCAGAGATGGTGGTAGTGTTCAGACAAACTTGGTTTTTGGGTGCAGCTCAGATTCATCTGGAAAAAGCCCTGTTCACATTCTGCGCTTGACATGGGGATGGCATTCACAGCTGTAAAGAGTTCTTTGAATTCATCACATCTTTTCCTCCTGATTCCACTAGTCTCTGTGGTCATGGATCACTGTGCAAGGACAGTTTATGTTGAAGCTCAGACAGAGCGACTCAACCTCAGTCTTTCCACAGAGTACACCTGCATCCTTTGGCCAGTAATGTGGATAAAGCACCTGCAGCTCCTCAATAAAGTCTTCATAGCCACTTTTGTCAGGCAGGCACCCACAGTGGGACAAGTGCTGTTCTACATTTTTGGTCACACTTAGAAAAAATTGTCTAATATTTAGAGCTTTGTCACTGGTTTTTCCTTCAGTAAGTGGAACACAGAAAAGATTTGCTCTCAATCCCCCTCTTGCTCAATTCAGAAAAGCCTCCTTATCACTCCAACATAACTTCATATACTCTGACTGCATGACAAATAGCTTTATGAGCCAAGATAATCGTCTCTTTTTTCAGTTCAAGTGAAAGTTCAGATAACTCCTGCAGTGCATCAAACTGCATAAACAACCAGTTCCCAAAAGCACAGGAACTTATGTGTAGCACAAAACATTTAATTACATTTTTGTGCCTTTTGATTTAATTGCCCATGACTTTGAACTTTTAGGGGCAGTGATTTTTTTAAGGGTAGAAGCAGAAATGCTTACTTGAAGGCACAGCTCTTATGTGATATTAGGAAGCTCGTAAGTGGCTGTTGTGTTTAAATTAAGTGTTTGTATAATTATTTTCAGATTACATATCCAATATAGTGTAATGACCCTGTGTTGGTTCTGCTTTGGGTCCAAGTGTTTCTGTGTATTTGTTCAGTTGTACTGTGTTCTGTTGAGCTGTTGTGATTCTGTTGTCACCTGCCCTCATGTGTTGGACTGGTCGTGGGGGTAGGGGAGGGATAGGAGCAGGGAGGAGGGACCGGAAAAAGAGAGATGAAGAAAAAGAGTCCGAGAGCGTGTTGTTGTTAGCAGGCAGCTAGCAGTGTGTTCGCTCGCGTGTGTACCACATTTTCTTTTGAGGCGTGAGCTGCAGCCTCGGTAATAGCAGCTCTTCCCTGTTTCTGAATAAACCCCGTTTGGCTGGACTCCGTCTGCAGTGTTGGCGTCATTACATTGGTGTCAGAAGTAAACCAACGCTATCGAGCTGAGTGAGTACTACTGGCTCGTCGCCTCCACCCGCGACATCAGCGTCATGGACGGAGCGTTCTCCCGAGTGAAGTTTAAAGCGGAGGGACTAGAGGACGAGGAAGCCTGGAGAGAGGAGCTCGCTAAAATAACTCAGGCGAAAGCTGCTCTGCGCAGCTCTGCAGCGAGCATGGCTGCCGAAGCAGGACTGAGTACCGGCGGGGGGGCGGGTCCGTCGACGCCATTTTCTCCAAGAGCGCCAAAAGACTCACATGGCGGCAGCCATGACAGTTACGACAGCGTCGTCCAAAACGTCACCGTCCCGTTGAAGACGCCCAAGTATGTCACTGAGACAGTCACAAAGGAGCAAGATGAAAGATGCAAGTGTGCATAGAGTGCATGGAATGCCATCACCAAGTTTTCTGAACTCCACCAAGACTCCAGTTAGGACTGGAGAGAATGACAGGCCTAAGATAGTGAGAAATTGACAAACAAGTGATGGCTAACCAACCAGAAATTCTGATGATTGACAAACTGCTGAAGGTAGCGGTGATCAATGTTGTAATCCTTAGTGACTGTTGCATCAGGAAGAAGGAACATGAGAAACTGGAAAAATCATTCAGCCTTTATTTGAATGAAACTACCTCACAGGTCAGCCACAATATGTGAGGCTGCAGAACACCACCTCAGACACCATTCTGAGCAGCACAGAGGCTCCTCAGGGGACGGTCCTCTCACCATTTCTATTCACACTCTACACCTGAAAATAATCCTTCTTTTTTTGTTTTACTTGAATATTTACCAGTTTTTTTCTAAAACCTTAGCTAAAATACAGAGTCGGTCGATAGTTGTTCAGTATAGTGGGGTTTTGTTTTTTCAGTAATGGTAGCACAAAGGCTGTTTTCCAAGCATCTGGAATAATATTGTGTTGTAAGGACATGTTAAAAGTGCATGACATCAATTCTGCTATAATTTGTACAGCTAGACTCAAGTGAACAGGTCACTTCAGGGTGGAGTTTGCAGGTTCTCTCCGTGCATGCGTGGGTTTTCTCCAGGTACTACGGTTTTCTGCTACACACAAAAAAACACGTTAGTCTGATTAATTCCAAATTGTCCCTAGGCGTCAGTTCAATTGAATTAAGTTTATTTAAATAGCATTAAGTCACAGCAGGTCATATCTGTCAGGATGGCACCAGGATGGCACCATCTAGTGGATATCCTTTGTCTGTTCTCCTTTTGTTTTCTGTCAGCCAGCTCCTGATATTTGTTTTTAGTTTTATTTAGTTTCCCTTGTACCAGTCTTCCCAGTTTCATGGTTAGCTTATTCCCTAGATCCTACCCCAGTATTTATTAGTGTTTAGGTTTGATAATTCCCCTGGTCTCCTTGTTTATCAGTTCTTAATTCTTGTATTTAGTTTCTACATCTCCAGTCCTTCCCTCCTAGTTTAAGTCTCCTTGTTTATTTACTCTTAGTTTAACTCTTAGTTTAACCTTTTATTAGTTTCCCTTCTGGTCTCCATGTTTGGTCACTCTTGGTTTAACCTCCAGTTTAGTCTCCTTGTTTATTTAAACCTTTATTTATTAGTATACCAGTCCTGCTCTGTGTCTTTAGTTAGTTAATTGTTCCCAGGTGTTTTGTGATTGCGTCCTGTCTTGTCTCTGTGTATATATAGCCTGCCTGTCAGTTAGTTCCTTGTGGTATCCTCGTATGACCTTTCTGATCCAGTCTGTCCTGATCTGCCCTGTTTTGATCCAGTCTGTCCTGATCTTTGTGAAAGTAAGTTTAAGCTGCCATGTCAGCCCTTTAATTTGTTATTAAAAGTATTTATGTTGATAATCCTTGAGTCTGGCTCTTGTCTGCACCATTGGGTTCAAGCCTGCCTGTAAACCCTGACAGTAGGACACCACCCTAATGGTGTGCTCACACCAAAAACGTTTTGACCTCCGAAAACGCTCCTCACGCACGGAAATGGACGCGCTGCCCAGTGTTGTCCAAACTGTAGTGTTGCGGCGGCTTCGTTGCTGTGGCGACGGGGTGTGGGAGGAGCTTACCGGTATACAGAGTCCTGCGCACAGAGTCACTGCACTCCGCCAGGCGAGGAGCCTTTTATTTCCGTCTCTGTCGAGCAGACTTGACTGGTCGTGAAGGAATTGTCGCGAACACACAGCTACAATGAGTTTCTCTTCCATAGTCCACGAGCTCGCGAGTCTTTTCTTTTTTTTTCCGACAAACAATACGTCACATAGTGCGCGCGCACCCTCGTTTCCGCGTCACATAGGGACTCTCCCACTGCCCCCTCTCTTCTGCCCCCCGACTCTCCCTGATTGGTTGACACACCAACCAATCAGGTGGAGTTGAGCGGCGTTTGAAAGTTTGAACCACGAAAACTTCAGCTCAGCTGAAGCGGAACTTGGAAGCCGACGCCGGTTCACGTGCACGAAAAAACGTTCATCAGCACGCTCAACACGCACGCGACCTGACGCCAGACGCCAGGAGGTGCCTAGGTGCGTCCACCATTGACTTTACATGGAGGCTGGAAGCTTTAGGTAAAAACGCTGCTCGGTGTGACCACACCATAAAACATGAACCCAGCAGAGAAGTACTGTTTGTCCAGACTCCCTATTGAGGATTATTCAAGGCTCTGTGATACAGTCCAGAGGTATGTGAACTCGGGCTCTTCCTGTGATCTGTTGGAGAGGTGGGAGGCCACCACAGCCATGTTCCAGGAATATCTTTGTATTCCTTGGTTAATTGACTCCCCTGGTATGGAGGAAATACTGGACGAAGTATTGGAGGAGAAGCGTTGGTTGGAGCCACTCATCTGACTCCATGCAGTCAGTCCTTGTCCGCCACCAGATCTGGACTTTCCTGTTTTTAAGCCTGCAACCACCAACAACCAGCAGCCTGCTACAACAGCTACCAGCCAGCTTCTAGCTGCTTCAACAGCTACCAGCCAGCTTCCAGCAGCTAAAACGGCTACCAGCCAGCTTCCAGCAGCTAAAACAGCTACCAGCCAGCTTCCAGCAGCTAAAACAGCTACCAGCCAGCTTCCAGCAGCTAAAACAGCTATCCAGCCAGCTTCCAGCAGCTAAAACAGCTATCAGCCAGCTTCCAGCAGCTAAAACAGCTACCAGCCAGCTTCCAGCAGCTAAAACAACTACCAGCCAGCTTCCAGCAGCTAAAACAACTATCAGTCAGCTTCCAGCAGCTAAAACAGCTACCAGCCAGCTTCCAGCAGCTAAAACAGCTACCAGCCAGATTCCAGCAGCTAAAACAGCTACAAGCCAGCTTCCAGCAGCCTCTACCACAGACCTGCTCATTACGTTGATCGCGATCGACCGGTCGATCGCGGAGGCATAAACCGGTCGATCGCAGCGTGACATTATTATTATTTTATTTTTTTCCCCGCAGCGTGACATAAAAAAAATTGTCAGCCAATCAAACATCCCGTTACTTGATTGACATTCAGGGCAACCAATCAGATGACAACTGAATCTTGAGTTTTAGGCTCCCGTCACTTGATTGACATATACGGCAACCAATCAGATGAGAGCTTTAGGTCATGCTCATGCAGTTTCTGAAAAACAACGGCGCAAAGGTGGAACGCAGCGAAACATACTAAGCTAAAACAATCAGATTTCGGACTGTTCATGGAAAATACGACATGGACTTCCCACCGAAAAGCCAGCTGAGAAAGAGAAAGTTGGAGGAACAAAAACCCCTTTTCGGACATTAGCAATTTCAAAAGCGAAACGCCGCCACCATCTTACGGGTGAGTGACGCTGTGATGTTTCTCTGCACGCTTAAACATACTGGTTGGGAGTTGACGTGGCTTTATTATTAAAATCATACGAGACACTTTTCATACAGAATAACCTCCTTGACTACTCTCCGTTCTCTGCACGTTTCCCTGTCCCGTAGCGCGAGCGTTTGCAAAACACACTTTTGCGCTGCGTTCAGGGACAGTCTGTAAAATACACCGCTGTAAATCTCTCCGTACCAAAAGAGATATTTTTATGCCTTCCTTCACTAAATTAAACGTGTCCGGAGCCATAACAACCTGCTACAACTGTGGTTATCAACTGGTGGCCGGTGGACCACTTTAGATTTGCTGGAGTTTTTTTTTAGAGATGACATTGTAAAGTAAAAAAAAAATCTAATGATTTTTTAACATTTATTAAAGTAAAAGACCAGATTCTTATAAAGAAAGGGGTGGGGATCAGTTTCTACCATCTTTTTTTTAAATAAAATTTAAAAAATCTATATTGCTGTCACCATCACCCCATTTGGTCCCTACGGGCGACCTGACCCCTGGTGACCCCTGATTTATTACATGTGTTGTGCAATATTGGCTTATTCAGTTATGTACATAAAAAGAATCCTTAATACATTTGAAGATAATTATATGTTTTGCATTTTTGTATTGGTAGATCTTTTTGACTTGGTTTTTTTATAAGTAGCTTGCATGCTGAAAAAGTGTAAGCACCCCTGCTCTACCACAACCAGTCAGCTTCCAGCAGAGGTCGCCACCGTGGATTTCTTACAGGCACGCCTGATTGAAATCAGAACATTGAAGGAAGCTACTCTAATCTCTGATGCCAACTTAAATCTGTTAGCCTCTCCAGAACCTGTAGCACCTGAACCTGCTGCACCAGACCCAGTTGCAGTTAAGGCTTCTCGTCGCCGCAGAAAAAGGGGTAGACGTGGGTCTCAAGCCCTCTCTCTGCCCGACCCACCGACTGCAACATACGTCTCCTCGCCGACTGCAGCAGACGTCTCCTCGCCAACTGCAACAGACGTCTCATCGCTGACTGCAGTAGACGTCTCCTCACCGACTGCAGCAGACTCGACGGATGACTCCTCGCCGACTGCAGCAGACTCGACGGACGACTCCTCACCGACTACAGCAGACTCGACGGACGACTCCTCGCCGACTGCAGCAGACTCGACGGACGACTCCTCGCCGACTGCAACAGACTCGATGGACGACTCCTCGCCTGCAGCAGACTCGACGGACGACTCCTCGCCTGCAGCAGACTCGACGGACGACTCCTCGCCTGCAGCAGACTCGACGGACGACTCCTCGCCTGCAGCAGACTCGACGGACGACTCCTCGCCTGCAGCAGACTCGACGGACGACTCCTCGCCTGCAGCAGACTCGACGGACGACTCCTCGCCTGCAGCAGACTCGACGGACGACTCCTCGCCTGCAGCAGACTCGACGGACGACTCCTCGCCTGCAGCAGACTCGACGGACGACTCCTCGCCTGCAGCAGACTCGACGGACGACTCCTCGCCTGCAGCAGACTCGACGGACGACTCCTCGCCTGCAGCAGACTCGACGGACGACTCCTCGCCTGCAGCAGACTCGACGGACGACTCCTCGCCTGCTAGCAGACTCGACGGACGACTCCTCGCCGACTGCAGCAGACTCGACAGACGACTCCTCGCCTGTAGCAGACTCGACGGACGACTCCTCGCCTGTATCAAACTTGACGGACAGCTCTTCGGCTCCTGGCTATACGTCTTCGGAGGGTTCTGATGCCTCTACGTCTTCGGAGGGTCCCGACGTCTCTACGTCTTCGGAGGGTCCCGAAGCCTCTACGTCTTCGGAGGGTCCCGACGCCTCTACGTCTTCGGAGGGTCCCGACGCCTCTACGTCTTCGGAGGGTCCCGAGGGGTCCCAGGAGGGACCCCCTCCAGTTTCCTGTGCCGAGGGGTCCTAGGAGGGACTCCCTCCAGTTTCCTGTGCCGAGGGGTCCCAGGAGAGACCCCCTCCAGTTTCCTGTGCCAAGGGGTCCCAGGAGGGACCCCAGGAGGGACCCTCTCCAGTTTCCTGTGCCGAGGGGTCCCAGGATGGATCCCTCCCAGTTACCTGTGCCGAGGAGTCCCAGGAGGGACCCCCTCCAGTTTCCTGTGCTAAGGGAGCCCCTCACGTTTCCTACTCTGGGAGGGTCCTGGTGGTCTCCTACCACGAGGTCTCGTAGCCAGAGGTCTCGTAGCCAGAGGTCTCGTAACCAGAGGTCTCGCATCCAGAGGTCTCGCAGCCAGAGGTCTCGCAGCCAGAGGTCTCGCAGACAGAGGTCTCGTAGCCAGAGGTCTCGACACCGATGGAGGGTCTCCGTACCACAGACGTCTCGACACCGATGGAGGGCGATGGACACCCACGAGGCCTGTCCCGTCTGCCTGGGGATGCTGCATGCGAAGATGGCGCTGGACGCGCCAGACTCTTACCCACACTGCAGCCAGATATTGTAGGTAGTGAGGAAGCACCAAGTGGACTTCGTCGCCAAAGCCATGGGCGCTGCTGCGGTGCCAACAGACCCGGACACTACTGAGCCTTTCACTCCCACGCCGGAGCTCGAGAGCATGGCTCTGGAGGACAACACCCAAGTCGAATGGGGCGACAACCTAGATGCGCTGGCTCCTATCGGGGACTTAATAGCCGACTTTGACACTCGAGGCCTGATGAACAAAGACGAGATCTCGATAACAAACTCAGGTTAATTTTCTACGGATGACGCCAACGTTGAGTACGACGAACATGAGGGAGACCTCTCTCGCACCCCGGCGCCTGCAATGCACTAAAACCATAGATATATGGTAGGAACTGATGTCGTATATCTCCGTATCCGTCACATATACTTATACTTATATTTTCGGATATTCCTGTAAATGGACTGCAATGATCTTTAAAAAATCCCAAAATCCAGATACTTATCTTTGGCAGGCCCTTGACGAATAACAGCCACATTTTATTTGGATCTGCCGAAGATAAGTATCTGGATTTTGGGATTTTTTAAGAATCATTGCTGTCCCTTTACGGGAATATCCGAACACAGATCCTACCGTATATCTATGGTTTTAGGGCAGTGCTATGCTCCCGGAGACTGACTTTTCGATCCCTGTTCTGTTTGACTTGTGTCGCAAAGCAACGGACGTGCTACACATCCCATGGACAGAACCTCCACTTCGTCAACAAGTCACAAGGTTGGTAGGAAATTATTTTTACTCAAAACAGCAGTCCGTTATGAGGCATAGAATGCCCATCTTTCCGGATTTCCTCACGGAGCTGACTCGCACCTGGCCTCAGCCCAGGGCTCCCATGCTGCTGCCGCTCTCGTAGTTCCTCGACGTGGATGGGATGGAAGCGGCGGGAATAGCCAGTGTGCCTCAGATGGAGGACACGTTGGCGTCTCATCTGGACCCCAGGTCATCCAAGACTAAACCAACTCTGCCCAGCAAAGCCTGTCGAGCCTCGGCTTCTCTGCTCAAGAAATGCTACAGGGCTCAGGGCCTCACGGCGCACACAATGAACGCGTTTGCCATGATGTAAGCATACCTGGCTGAAAAGCTGCAGGAGCTCCAGGTAACGACAGACAAACAGGCTGCCGCTGACGTGCTGGAAGAAGCCCGCAGGGCAACAGACTTTGTGCTCCGCATGATGGGGACAGCAGCTGTTGCACAAGGTAGAAGCATGGCTGAGGTGGTCATCACACAACTCCATCTGTGGATGACCCTAACTGACCTCCCAGAGGGACAAAGGATTCCTTTTGTGCACCATTCGATAGAGCCAACGGGATTATTCGGAAAAGCTCTGGATCAAATTCAGACCAGGCTGGACCAGATGTGCAAACAGGCTGAGGCTCTCCGGGTAGGCATTCCCAGAAGAGCCTTCACCCCCCCCCCCAGGGAGTCAGTTGGGAGAAGACAAGTGCAGCCTCGACACCACTCAGCCACACGTGTCCCACCGCAAAAGCGTCCGGCATACGAGGCCGAGCATCGGCAGAGACCACCGCCGGACCTACTTCGGGCCGAACATGCCTGGAATAAAAACAGATTTGTTCCCCGCCAGGCGGTCCAACACAAGCCCTCTCCGGCGAACCGGGTTGCCAGACAGAACATGCCTGATGAACAAGGCCCTCTTCTTGACTTAAAGGATCACCTGCCCACGTGGTACGGGAGATGACCTTTTCACATCCAGACTTTGTTTGTAACATGGTACAAAAAGCTAGTGACTTTGTTTTATACACGAATCATGTCTTTTCTGCTGTGATTGACATAAAGCCAAATATGTCGTTACACATAAGCACAAATAAAGCTTAAAAAAGCCCCTCTCTGTTTTCTTGACTAAAAACAAAACAAAAACAATAACAACAAACACAGTAACATCAGCAACATGACCCCCTCTGTTCTTCCAGCCGATATAAAGGGCGGGGGCCATCATTTCCCCCTCCCTTGTGGCTCACGGGATGTTAGCCTAATCAATAAGCCCTAGCTGGGTGCCTCGGGACTGTTTGCAACAGACAGTGCCAGCAGTGGCGGATCTACCATTCAGGCGAACGAGGCCGGGGCCTGGGGCCGCCAATGAGCAGGGGCCGCCAATAAGCAGGGACCCCAGCCGTCACCTACATCCTTAACATTGCTCCTGCTTGTTAATGTACGTTTAACATAAAAATAATTATAGTTACGATGAAAACTATCTTTAAAAACGCAACAGAAAAAACGGTTGAGTTCTGTACCCCCCTACTAAAATGGACTATTCCGTCATGCGTCATGACGTCACCCACTAATCCAGGAAGTGCTGTATGCTCGCTGCTGTTTTGTGTGAGAAGGAAGCGGGAGACAGGAGACAGAAAAGCGGAGCTGAAAAACGTAAAAAGCGTCAAAAAACAATAACGTATGTTTCTTCACTACCGAAAGTGACAACCTTTTTTAAATGGGTCGAATTCTAAAACTTCATCAACTGCTAATGACGGTCACGAGCGGCAGCGGCCCATTTAAAAGTGTGGCGGAACCGGACATCAGGATCCAGGCACCGAGGCAGTGACTCAAGATGAAGATAAAGTATTAAAGCAAGATGAGGTACGAGGTTTAGAAATTATTTTGTAGGTTGGGTAAAAGAAATCCTAACAGTAATCAGCTGAGACAACCACTATTTTCACGTTTTCTTTCTGTATCAAAATATTAAAAGATATTCGACCTAAATCTTCTGAATTAAATAGGAGAGAGGGGATTATATATTTTACCTACTTTAGCTCTCTGCCCTGCTTGCTTAGTATACAGTATTATTAAATTATTCGGACTTTACATTGAATAGAATAGATCTAAAATATTCCACAGTTATCTATAAAAAAAAATTCTCAACCATTTTACAAAATATTTGACTGTTAAAACTTCATCAGACTATCATTGTTTTGTTATTTGGTCCATAGTCCCTCCATTAAATACATTATAAAGCACAACTTATAGCTTTCAGAGTAATGCAAAAATGTGTTTTTTAATAATGACAGGTTTGCTTTGGACAGAAATGCCACTGTTAGTTTAAAACAACAGAATCAAAAGGCTAGGATTGCTAAATTAAAATGTTATCTAAAATGTAAAAATTGATATAAATGAAAAGTGACATTCCCTGATGCATGCTCAATAATCCAGGTGGAAAAATCTGTGACATTATTTGAGTCATTTAGTTTACAGTAAGTCTTACAGTCTGTGTAAGTTTTAAGGTTTAAAAAGAAGTCAAAACTTTCAGTCTTAATTATGGAAACTTGGATAAATGAGAGCCTTCACATGTGTTAAATGTAATAATGTCTTATTTTTTCTTTTATTTCCTCCAACACTAACATTTGTTGTTTTTTCAGATGCAGTCTTTAAACATGCATCATTAAAGACCAGAAACAAGACAGAAGACAACTTTCATAGAAGTCCAGCTGAATAATCAAGGTAATTCATGATCACTTAATGCTGTAAAAAGTGTCTCATGCCTGGACATCTTGCTGTTCATATCAAGCCAGTGTGTGAATTCATCTCAAAATACCACATCTCAACTACACACACTCACTTTTTCACATTGATCTAACAACTGTTCCCTGTTACAGAATATGTAATATAACGTTAAAAGAATTAAAGTTGTGAAAATCTTATAATTTAGGAAAATATATTTCTACTGTATTGCTCACATCTACCCTCTCTATTTGTTTGTGTTTATTTAGTGTTGTTGAATTTTGGTGTAAGACTTGATTTAGAGCCTTTTATTGCAATAATAAAACATCCATCCATCCATTTTCTTCCTCTTATCCGGGGTCGGGTCGCGGGGGGTAGCAGCCTAAGTAGGGAGGCCCAGACTTCCCTCTCCCCAGCCACTTGGAGCAGCTCCTCTGGGGGAATCCCAAGGCGTTCCCAGGCCAGCCGAGAAACATAGTCCCTCCAGCGTGTCCTGGGTCTTCCTCTGGGTCTCCTCCCGGTGGGACATGCCCGGAACACCTCACCAGGGAGGCGTCCAGGAGGCATCCTAACCAGATGCCCGAGCCACCTCAACTGGCTCCTCTCGATGTGGAGAAGCAGCGGCTCTACTCCGAGTCCCTCCCGGATGACTGAGCTTCTCACCCTATCTCTAAGGGAGAGTCCAGACACCCTGCGGAGAAAACTCATTTCAGCCGCTTGTATCCGAGATCTCGTTCTTTCGGTCACAACCCAAAGCTCATGACCATAGATGAGGGTGGGAACGTAGATCGATCGGTAAATTGAGAGCTTTGCCTTTTGACTCAGCTCCCTCTTCACCACGACAGACCGGTACAGGGCCCCTTTACAAAGGTTTGCCTGGGGCCCCAAAATGTCTAAGTCCGCCACTGAGTGCCAGAGGCGTCTGCAAACAGGCCCGTCAGTCCTCACAGAGACAGGTGAGGGAGGTCACGTGTTACAGTCCCCGCCCCGTTGTAAACAACGGGGTCGGCAATACACAAATCAAACAAACCTGTGACACGTCCGCGCTCCAGGGGTACGCGCCGACAGAACCTGACAACCCACCTTCCTGGCCACCAGTTCCTATTCAACGGATTCCAGTAAGTGACGGGGGGTCACAACAGAAGCCCACAGGCCAAAACCAGTATCACAAGTTCGCAAAGGAAGTGCTGATGACACTGCAGTATGTGTAAACACTCAATGCAGAGCAGAAATGGCACCAGGGCTAATTCAGACTCCTAGTCCCTTTAAATGAAGGGGATTAGACTTTCTGTCACCAGCCAAACTAAAGACTTCTCAACACAAAGGACTATCTCGAACAGCTTCACATCCCCATGCTGAAATTGTCCCCTTATCCTCAGTGGACGACACATCCTGCTCAAGCATTGATCCTGCAACGTGTGACCGAGCTCGCTGCACTGAATCAGTTCTGCTCTTAAACGACACCCCCCATCGGGTGAAACACAGCTCCCCGGAGGTTCATCAGGCTCCAGGGCACTGATGAGGTCGGAGGCCAGTGAACCAGACCCAACCATGAATCGGGCTGGAGTCAGGAGGTCTGCTTGCATACAGAACTTTCACCTCCCCCGGATCATGACTCCCCACAAAAAGAGGAAAAACAGGCATTCTGTTCCTCTTTTGCCCAATGATGACAGCAGATTGCTTTTGTCTCCCAACACTCTCGATCAGATTGGTATGCCAGTACATCTGCAGGAGGGCCCTCTCCCTAACCTGGTTGGCCCTCAAGGGGCCACAGAAATCAGGGCCCTTGCGGAAGAGCTGGTTCCGACACCTGCTCCTCTCCAGGAACCCGCCACGTCACCAGAAGGAACAGCCTCGCCGCTTATGCTGAGAACTGTGACAAATTTCAGCTTGGTGGCTGAGAGGAACAAACTGATGGCCTCAGGCCTGCCCGAGAACATGGTAAATACCATTCAAAACGCTCGAGCTATGTCAACATAGTCTCTGTACGCCCGAAAGTGGCGTATTTTTGAAGCTTGGTGCATGGAAAGAAATATTATTTCTTATTCATGTGACTTGATCCATTTCCTCACCTTTCTTCAAGACCTGCTGGAGAAAGGTCGTTCTTTCTCAACCATTAAGGTGTTTTTATCAGTTATTTTGGCTTGTCACGAGGGCTAGAGGAACAGGACGCCTGGCGCGTATCCATTCATAATAAGATTTATGAAGGACGTGCTAAGGAAGAGACCCCCCAGCAAGATCTTGACCCCTGGATGGGATCTTAGTCTGGTCTTGGGGGCTCTCTGTGATCCCCCATTCGAACCACTGACCAACATTAAGATAGATGTATTATCTTATAAGACCGCTCTGCTCCTGGTTCTTTGCTCAGTGAAACGTGTAGGTGACCTCCATGCTCTGTCTGTGTACCCAATGTGTACCAGGTTTGCCCCTGACGGGTCAAAGGTCACCCTAAGGCCAAATACTGCGTATATCCCCAAGGTCTTGACTCTGAACCCCAGAAGTTTGGACTTTGATCTCTCTGCTTTTCCTCCTGCTCCTGTCCTTACTCAGGAACAGTAAAGGCTGAAGGTACTCTGCCCCGAGAGGGTTTTAAACGCTTACATACAGAGAACAGCTAAATGGAGGAAAACAAATCAATTGTTTGTGTGCTTTGTGGCCCCAGCTACTGGTAGGGCCCTATCAAAGCAGCGCTTGTCACACTGGGTGACTGAGGCCATTAAAAGGGAATACAGTAACAAAGGTCAACAGGTGCCCTCTGGAGTGCGTGCCCACTCCTCTCGGGGCTTGGCCACCTCCTGGTCATTGTTCAAGGGTGTACCAGTTGCAGACATCTGTGCGGCTGCGAACTGGAGCTCAACAAATGTGTTTGCAAAGCATTACAGTTTGGACGTTACTACGTGTGATGTCACTCAGGCTGTCCTTTCTAACACACAGTAGTAAGCAACTTTGAGATGCCTATTGAATAAAGGCGGACGTTCACACTAGCGTGCATTTTACTGAGCATTTCAAGGGCGTGAATAAATTACGTTCCCATAGCAATTATGTTGGACCGAGTGACTGACTGATAAGGGAACTGAAAGTTATGCACCATAACTCATGTTCCCTGAAGGAAGGGAACGAGGTGCAACATACCTGGCCCTTTTCAATGCTGAAAGCTCGGTGAAGTGCATTTTGGAGAAAGTGGGATGGGCGTCAGCACCTTAAGTACCCAGAGGGCGGGGTCTCTGGCGTGACGCTGACACCCCGGCCGTAAAGGCTTGAGAGTATTCCTTCAGGTAATCGCGCTGGGGCGCAATTTCCCATAGCAATTATGTTGCACCTTGTTCCCTTCCTTCAGGGAACATGAGTTATGGTGCATAACTTTCAGTTCCATCTGCGGTTTTACTTACTTTACTCTACCTGTTTTGTATTTGTAATTTTTTTTCATCCTTAACATGTGTTTTTGTCTTTCAGGTTCATCTGTACCTACATCTGGACCTGTCATTCTGTGTTCATTTGTCTCTCCTTCCTGTCCTCTCAAACTCAGCTGGTCAAAGCAAGGTCACTTGTCTTGAGCCTGGTTCTGCTGGAGGTTTATTCCTGTTCACAGGGCGTTTTTTCTTTCCACTGTTGCCTTTGGTGCTTGCTCAGGATGGGAAACTGCGAAAAAGTGAAGATTCATCACAATCTGCTGCTTCCTTAGATAGAAAACTACAAATTGGCTTTTGTATGTTTGTCAGTATTTTAGTACAGTGTCGTGAGATAACTTCTGATGTGACTCGATGCTAAATAAATAAACTGAATTGAACTGAATTGAATCTAATTACATTGCAGTGCATTGTTGGGCAGGCATCAAAGCAAAGGAAGCCAACAAACTGAATGAAAAAAAAAACCTCAGAATGTTGTGGCTCAAAGCTGGTCCTTCTGGAGGAGGTGACTGAGAACAGCTTGCTGACCAAACTGCGGGCCATCATGGACAACGTCTTCCACCCCCTCAACAAAACCGTAGACATTCTGAAGAGCAGATTCATGAAAAGACTACACCAGCACCACTGCTCAAAAGAGTAATACAAGAAATCTTTCCTGCAAACTGCGGCTAAATTACAATAATAATATTAAAAATAATAATAATTATTATTATTATTATTTTATTTAAAAGCGCCTTTCAGGACACTCAAGGGCACTTTACAGCAAGAAACATATCACAGAGATTGTGTAAAAAACAACAACAAGCACAGTGCAGACATCAAGAGAATAAATTGAAATATAAAATACAAAAGAATATAAAATGCATTTAGTAAAGTTAAGGATAAGCAAGTCTAAAGAGACGTGTTTTCAGAGCAGTTTTGAACAGAGAAAGGGAGGTGGTGTTTCGTAGGTCTAGCGGTAGAGCGTTCCAGAGGCGAGGGGCAGGGCAGCTGAAGGCCCTGCTCCCCGTGGTGGAGAGGCGGGCAGAGGGTACATGGAGATGTAGTGAAGAGGAGGACCTGAGAGAGCGTGATGGGATGAAGATTTGTAGGAGGTCAGATAGGGCAAGGTTGTGGATAGCTTTGAACGTGAGAAGTAGAATTTTGAAGACAACGCGTGATTTAACCGGGAGCCAGTGGAGCTGCTGCAAGACAGGAGTGATTTGATTATAGTAAGAGGTTTGAGTTCTGGACAATCTGAAGCCTGTGGAGAGATTTGTTAGGGAGGCCAAAGAGAAGGGAGTTGCAGTAGTCAAGCCGGGAAGTCACAAGACTGTGCACAAGGATGGCTGTGGAGCGGGGTGTGAGAGAAGGATGGAGACGGTTAATATTTCGGAGGTGGAAATAGGCAGACCGAGTAACACTGTTGATGTGTGAGGTGAAGGAGAGATTGGTGACGAGGATGACACCGAGACTCTTGACCTGAGGAGAGGGGGATAGCAGAGAGTTGTTAAGGGGGACAAGAAGTTGTTCTGATTTTGAAATAGAGTTTTCGGTACCAACAATAATGATTTCTGTTTTGTTGCTGTTCAGCTGAAGGAAATTGTTAGAAAACCAATGATTTAGCTCCATGAGACAGTCTGTGAGGATGGAGGGTGGGTTTGTGGAGTTTGGTTTTGTAGACAAGTAGAGCAGTGTGTCATCAGCATAGCAGTGGACATGGACGCCGTATTTGCGGAAGATGTGACCTAGAGGAAGGAGGTAAATGATGAAGAGGAGGGGTCCGAGTACAGAGCCTTGGGGAACACCCGTAGAGACAGAGGAAAACTGGGAACAGAAGGATTTAAAGAGGTACTCAACCCACTGTGAAACGGTAGCCCCACCCCCAGACCGGATTCAAGAAAACCATGAAAATGGGAGTGTCGGTTGACAAGGAGGGCAGGAGGTGCTTGGTTGTGCTCGGTTGTGCTACGTTCACGCCCCCTCTAGCAACAAACTAAAACTCCAGCAAACAATTTACAGCAAGCAACAACAAAGAATAAATATGTAGATGTATTTATCTATTCCCACCCGATCTATCCAAAACAAAAGGCTTCAGGAAAAAAAAAAAATACGAGACATGCCGTGACCAGGGTTCGAACCTGGGTCCGTCAGATGCCAAACCCACTCCTACACCATTGCCCCATCATGGCATTCATGCATTGCTTGTCCATCGCACAATAAGAAAACAAATACAACCAAATAGTTTCGATGAAGTGGAAAGTATTCATACAATAAACAAGTTACAATATACAAATAACTAGTGCCATTCCGAGAACTGTAATATGCTCTGCTGCAGAGCTTTCCCGGAGTGCAATGTACCACTTCCATATAAGGTATAAACTGCAGCGAGGACCTTCTCATCTCTGCAGGGGATTGGCTCTGCTTGAACCACTTTTGTGACGTCAGAGTGTACAAGACACGTCAGAGTGAACAGTCCTTGACCAATGAGAAAATTAAGGTGCAATTCCTCTGTTCAACCCATAGGGTTACCGTAAACACGTTTTTAGAACCAATATTGCCGATTTAAACTAATACGCACAAATATGTGAAGATTAACACAGACATAGTGCTATACAACATTCTAGACACATTCTAGGGAGTTTGTCAGCTAAAAAAAGTTAATTTGGAGTTTAGTTCCTCTTTAAGCTGAATGAATTGAGTGCGGTCATAGAGATAAGAGTTGAACCAGTCTAACGGAGTACCTGAGATGCCAATGGAGGTTAGTCTGTTGAGGAGGATAGAATGACAGATGGTGTTGAAGGCAGAACTTAGATTAAGTAGAATGAAGATGGACAGAAGACCAGAGTCAGCAACAAGAAGAAGGATGTTAGTAATTTTTATTAGAGCTGTTTCGGTGCTATGGTGGAGGTGAAAACCATATTGAAACTCTTCATAAATGTTATTGTTGGACAGGTGAGAGTGAAGTTGACTAGCAACAACTTTTTCAAGAACCTTGGAAATAAAGGGCAGATTGGAGATATTCAATATATCTGCCTGATTACCATTGAACATATTAACTGTATTTCCATTGATCATCTGTGGTTTTTGCACCAATTTTACAAAGTACACTGTGTGGCTAATGCACACCTGACAGTGTATTGTTCTCTCAGCATGTTATTATGCTGTTTATTTTTGCACCTGTTTCTGAACTGTGTTGTTTTTGCACCTGTTTTAGCACCGCGCTGTTCCTGCTGCTGCTGTGCCAATAAAATTCCCTCACTGAGGATTAATAAAGTTTGTCTACTCTATCCTATTATTTGAATGACCAGTTCATTTCATCCTATCATACAAAGGTTAGAAGTTTTGATTTTACCAATTAAACTTTACAATTAATCTGAATAAATCTTCTTGAAACATTGATCAATTTACTGAGAGTTGTATTTTCCACCAGTAGATGCCCCCACAGAGTTAATATTACACTCTTCATCTGCTCTGTATTTGTTGTACTGTACAGTACACCTATTGTCACACATTATGTACATTGTTTGGACATGTTCCTATCTGAAAATAGCCCTTTGTAAAAAAAAAAAAAAAACCTCTTTGTCAAACAATCAAGTTGGAAATGCGTTCAAGAAACTGACCACCTGCTGCCACACACGGCCTTTCTTGGAAAAATTTGGTTTGGAACTTGGAAGGCTGCGACACTATTCTATTCAATTCTGTTCTCAAGTGTAAATGATCAGGAATTGTTAAGTCTTGCTTTTAAAATGTTTTTACATCTACTGGTGTCTCAGATTTATTCAGTTTATTTCAGAGTTTAAGTGCCTTCAGATTCATAAACACATCCACACCTCATGCTCTCACACTTACATTTATTTCTCAGAATATAATAAATAATTGAAACAGATGGACATAGACAGCTACTATTGTTTCAGTTTACAGTTATTTGTTTTATTGTAGCAGAGTTGTGGTTACAGATGTTGCCTCTGACTGTCAGCAAAACGTCTGAACCAGTGGACAGATTTTGATGACACTTGGTGAAAAGAATCATGGGATGTACATCGACAATAGGATTTAGTTTTGGAGTCAGCCTGATTCAAGATGGCCATCACAACTAATTTACCAAACACAAAAAGATCAACCTGATCAGATCAGACACTGTTGATTCTGTAGACACTGAACTAAAATACAGTATTGTGGTAGTGCAGTAGCTGGGGATAATCCCAATTATATAATCTGAGGGCAAATATTCTGCTCAGTCTTTGTGTCAAACTGTGGCAAACAAACATCATGTAATACACACTCCTTCAAAGAATGATAGTTTTGAATTTCAGTATTGCATGATGGCTTGAAATTTTAATTCTGAACATGGATTCAACATCCTCAATTTATCTGCTGGTTTAAGCTCATTACCAGTAAAATACTAACAATAAACTGTTTACTTTTTTTTTACCTCGAGTTGTTTATATATA
>JBBPBX010020634.1:0-43172 GCA_038048925.1 Garcialebias charrua | reverse complement strand
ATCAATAGTTGTTTTGGACGTATTTGTTATTCTTGTTGGCCCATTTATGACCTTTGTTAAATTATATTTGTCAGCAAGTTGTTTCAATTTTCTCCTATCCAATTTCTTGTCCCAGTTGATGTTAAAATCACCCATAAGGATTATCTCCCTTTGAGAGTTGCAGTGGTTTAAAATAGTTCCAAGTTGATCATAAAATATATCCTTGGTAGATGGAGTTTGATAAATACAAATCAGAGTGAATGACATTGTGTGTGACAGTGAAACATTTAAACTGATACATTCAAGATTAACTTCCCCTGGCCAACTGATTAATTCACATTTAATATGGTTTCTAACATAGACCAATACACCCCCACCTTTCCCTGTCCCTCTATCCCTTCTGTATACATTGTATCCTGGCATATTCACAGCTGCTGTTGGTGATGTAGAAGTCAGCCAGCTTTCTGATATTCCAAGTATGTCAATGTTTGAGTCACTTAATAAATGTCTGATTTGTTCTGTTTTATTAACAATACTACGAATGTTGATGTGACCCATTAAAATTCCTTTTGGTTTTGATCTTGGATCCCAAATTACTTTTGCATTATTGAGGGTTTGGAAAAAATGCATCTTGTTTTGTTTTTTAATAGCAGGATTCAGGTACTTTAGTTTTATGGCTGATGGTAGTCTTTTTGTTGCAGTTTTAGGATTATTTACAGGTACCTGTGGTTGCAAGCCAACAGTATGTTGTTGACTCTCAGCTGCCTGTGGTTGTAGCACACCTGCTTGAGCAAGTGGGCAAAAGTGTTGTTGTACCCTGGTTGGTTGTAATTGTAGCCCAGGTCGATGCAGAGATGGCAGTCCATGTAGTGGCAGTTGTTGTAGCCCAACTGGCTGCATAGGTGTTAACACAGGTAGCTGTAGTGGTTGTAGGCCAAGTAGCTGCAGAGGTGATATCCCAGGTAGCTGTAGTTGTAGCCCGGGTGGCTGCAGTGGTTGTAGCCCAGGTAGCTGTAATGGTGGTAGCCCAAGTTGCAGAGCTGGTAGCCCTGGTAGCTGTAGTAGTGGTGGTAGCACTGGTAGCTGTAGTGGTGATAGCCCATGTAGCAGAGGTGGTAGCCCTGGTAGCTGTAGTGGTGGTGGTGGCCCAGGTAGCAGAGGTGGTAGCCCTTGTAGCTGTAGTAGTGGTGGTGGCCCAGGTAGCATGGGTGGTAGCCCTGGTAGCTGTAGTAGTGGTGATGGCCCAGGTAGCAGAGGTGGTAGCCCTGGTAGCTGTAGTGGTGATGGCCCAGGCCCAGGATTTACTTCAATGTCACCAGCCAGAAGCAGTATCAGAACAAGATTAGCAGTTCTGGGAGATAGTAGAAAACTGCTAGATTGTTCATTTTTACCTGGGGGTGGCCTAGCATGGCCATAATCCAGCAGCCTTGTGAAGAGAAGATGTTGACTCTTTTTAGCTGGCAAAAAGATTAGATTGTCACTTTTCCTTGGGCACAATAAGCTCAGAAGTAGATAAAAAGATATAAAAACAATAAGCAAATAAGATGATGGCAAAATCCGAGGCCTTTTGATGTTTTTGAAGAATTTTTGTAACAAACACTCAGGACCTGCCAAACTGTGTGTCTGCACCCCGGCAGCCATCTTGCTCATTCAAGTTACATCTCACTGCTTCTTGGTTATTTCTCTCGAAGCCGTGGGTCTGCTGTTAGCGGCTAGCTCTGTGCTAGCTCCCCCCCGGTTTGGCTGGTGTGATGTTGACCTACTCCGCTTCGCAGCTGCTTGGACTTAACAACTGCTCCATTCCACCTTCTGTTTCCATCATCAAACAACTGGGACTTCTGCGTAGACCTCGTTACATCCATAGAGGCTCTCGAAAGAAATCTGTTTATTCTCGCTCTGAACCGATTCCGTCCGTGAGACGTGTCGCACCTCGACTACGTCATCAGAACGCTGCGTCTGTAGTCCCTTGTAGTCCGCAGCACACGAGGTGGCAAGGAAAACGTGGAGTGGAATTCAGTCTGCTTAAACCGGTTCCAAAAGCTCCTACACCAACTGGCATTAAAATAGAACTTTTCAATGTACAATCACTATCCAATAAATCATGTCTAATTCATGATCACATTCTGGAGAAAAACTTGGACCTCATGTGACTCACAGAAACTTGGCATCAACCAGATGTATTCAGTTCTCTGAATGAAGCTTGTCCCTCTGGATGCAGTTATCTGCAGAGAGCCCGCTGCACTGGCCGCGGTGGTGGTCTGGCTGTAATCTACCGCAGTAATTTAAAATTGTCACATCTGTCTTCTCATAATTTTTCTTCTTTTGAATGTTTGGCCTTCAACTTCAAAGCCCCACTCCTGATGAACGTTATATTGATTTATAGACCTCCCAAACCACATGTTTCATTTAACTCAGAAATGCATGACCTCCTCACTTTTTTCTGCACCTCCCCTGTAAAAACTATTTTTCTTGGCGATCTAAATATCCACATGGACAATTCCTCTTCCCCTCTGGCTACAGATTTTAAGTCTCTTTTGGAATCTCTCAACCTCACCCAACATGTGGACGCCCCTACGCACAAGGGTGGCATACTCTGGATTTGGTGATTACAGACACTGTACTCATCAATAACTTATCTGTATATGACCTGGGTGTCTCGGACCACAGTGTCATCTCCCTGGAAGTGCCTTCAACTTCGCCTGCTTCTAACCCAAAACGACCTATCCAGTTCCGTGACTATAAATACATTTCCCCTGATGTTTTGTCTGCTGATTTTCTCGCCCTGACCGCTGTCAATCACTCATCTGCAGATAACTCTGTGGTTTACTACAACCAATCTCTCCAGGAGCTTCTGGACCTACATGCTCCCTTGAAGACAAGACTGGTGTCTTTCTCCCGTTCAGCCCCCTGGTACACTGGTGAGCTACGCAGGATGAAGGCAACTGGCCGTACTATTGACAGACGTGTAAAATCATCTGGTCTCTCGGTACATAAGCAAGCGTACAAAGAACATCAGAAAGCGTATGCCTATTCACTTAAAGATGCACGCTCCAAATATTATTCCAACATCATCAACACCTGCCCTGGAAACTCTAAACAGCTCTTCTCCACAATAACTCATCTGCTTAATCCCATTAAACAAACTCATGAGGACTCTGTTAAAAAATGCGACCTGTTCCTCTCATCATTTAAAAACAAAGTTGACACTATCAGATCTCAGCTCCACAACCTCCCTGATCTTGGTGTACCATCTACCCGTCTGCTTTCTGGGATCCTGAGCAGCTTTGACGAAGTTGTTCAGAGTGAGGTGGAGACCATCCTCAAGAAAATGAAGCCTTCATCCTGCGCCCTGGATCCCTTCCCCTCGTCTCTCATAAAATCCAATCACTTTGCAATAAGCCCATTAATCACACAAATAATAAACAAGTCTCTACAATCTGGTCATGTTCCACTGCCTCTAAAAACTGCCATCATTAGGCCTCTTCTGAAAAAATCTAATTTGGATCCCGACATTTTTTCTAATTACCGCCCAATTTCCCACCTCCCATTTCTGTCCAAAGTGCTGGAGAAAGCAGTTGCTGCTCAGCTGCAGGACCACCTACAGCAACACTCTCTGTATGAGAAGTTCCAGTCTGGATTCAGAGCAGCTCACAGTACTGAGACTGCACTGCTGAGAGTAACAAATGATGTCCTCATGGCTGCTGACACTGGTTCTCCCTCCATCCTTGTCCTCCTTGACCTCACTGCAGCCTTCGACACTGTGGACCATAGTATCCTCCTCCACCGTCTTCATGTGGAGGTCGGTCTCTGTGACACTGTCCTGGACTGGTTCAAATCTTTCCTCTCCAATAGGCTGGAATGTGTTAGCCTTGGCAATGCCACTTCCCAGACAGTCGGTGTCTCCTGTGGTGTCCCTCAGGGGTCAGTTCTGGGGCCCCTGCTGTTTTCCCTCTACATGCTGCCTTTAGGTCAAATTATTAATCAGTTCAACATTTCTTTTCACTGCTATGCCGACGACACACAGCTTTACATCAGGACTGGAGCATCATCATCATCCCTATCTCCATCTTCACTCACTGTTCTCTCTGCCTGCCTGGAGGAAATAAAGGCATGGATGAATCAGAACTTTCTTCAATTAAACTGCTCGAAGACTGAGGCCATATTGATTGGCACCCCTCACCAGATACAAACATCAACTTTAACAACAATCTCCTTCTCTGGTCAAGACATCCCCCTCTCCACCTCTGTTACAAATCTTGGAATAAAAATGGACTCTCATCTTACAAGCCCAAAACCAGAAAAGTTGGCACGTTGTGGAAATCGCAAATAAAAACAGAATACAATGACTTGCAAATCTTTTTCAACCTATATTCAATTGAACACACTGCAAAGACCACATACTTAACGTTCGAACTGGTAAACTTTGTTATTTTTTGCAATTATTAGCTCATTTGGAATTTGATGCCTGCAACATGTTTCAAAAAAGCTGGCACAAGTGACAAAGAAGACAGAGAAATTTGAGGAATGCTCATCAAACACTTATTTGGAATATCCCACAGGTGAACATGCAAATTGGGAACAGGTGGGTGCCATGATTGGGTATAAAAGCAGCTTCCTTGACATGCTCAGTCATCCACATAGAAGGATGGGGCGAGGGTCACCACTCTGTGAACAAATGCGTGGGCAAATTGTCGAACAGTTCAAGAACAACTTTTCTCAACGAGCTATTGCAAGGAATTTAGGAATTTCACCATCTACGGTCCGTAATATCATCAAAAGGTTCAGAGAATCTGGAGAAATCACTACACGTAAGGGGCAAGGCCGAAAACCAACATTGAATGCCCGTGACCTTCGATCCCTCAGGCGGTACTGCATCAAAAACCGACATCAGTGTGTAAAAGATATCACCACATGGGCTCAGGAATACTTCAGAAAACCACTGTCAGTAACTACAGTTCGTCGCTACATCTGTAAGTGCAAGTTAAAGCTCTACTATGCAAAGCAAAAGCCATTCATCAACAAGATCCAGAAACGCCGCCGGCTTTGCTGGGCCCGAGCTCATCTGAGATGGACTGATGCAAAGTGGAAAAGTGTTCTGTGGTCTGATGAGTCCACATTTCAAATTGTCTTTGGAAACTGTGGACGTCGTGTCTTACGGACCAAAGAGGAAAAGAACCATCAGGACTGTTATAGGCGCAAAGTTCAAAAGCCAGCATCTGTGATGGTATGGGGGTGCATTAGTGCCCAAGGCATGGGTAACTTACACATCTGTGAAGGCACCATTAATGCTGAAAGGTACATACAGGTTTTGGAGCAACATATGCTGCCATCCAAGCGACGTCTTTTTCATGGACGCCCCAGCTTATTTCAGCAAGACAATGCCAAGCCACATTCTGCACGTGTTACAACAGCGTGGCTTCGTAGCAAAAGAGTGCGGGTCCTCCCCTGGCCTGCCTGCAGTCCAGACCTGTCCCCCATTGAAAATGTGTGGCGCATTATGAAACGTAAAATACGACAACGGAGACCCCGGACTGTTGAACAACTTAAGCTGTACATCAAGCAAGAATGGGGAAGAATTCCACCTGAAAAGCTTCAAAAATTGGTCTCCTCAGTTCCCAAACGTTTACTGAGTGTTGTTAAAAGGAAAGGCGATGTAACACAGTGGTAAATATGTCCCTGTGCCAACTTTTTTGCAATGTGTTGCTGCCATTGAATTCTAAGTTAATGGTTATTTGCAAAACAAAATAAAGTTTCTCCGTTCGAACATTAAATATATTGTCTTTGCATTCTATTCAGTTGAATATGGGTTGAAAAAGATTTGCAAGTCATTGTATTCTGTTTTTATTTGCGATTTGCACAACGTGCCAACTTTTCTGGTTTTGGGCTTGTACATTTGAAAATCACATTAAGCATCTGTTTAAAACCTGCTTCTTCCATCTTCGAAACATCTCCAGACTTCGCCCATCTCTGACTTTTCCTGATGCTGAGAAACTCGTCCATGCCTTTGTCTCCTCCAGGCTCGACTACTGCAACTCCCTGTTTATTGGTATCCCTGGCAAAAACCTTCAGAAACTTCAATACATTCAAAACAGTGCAGCAAGGATTCTGTTGAGAGTTCGTAAATTTGAACATATTACACCCATTCTCCATAACCTCCATTGGCTTCCTGTCACCTACAGAATTCAGTACAAAACTGCTCTCATTACCCATCAATGCTTGCACGGAACTTCACCTGACTATCTAAAGGACATTCTTGCACCATATTCATCCACCCGGTCTCTACGATCACAGAACAGTAATTTCCTTCATATTCCTCGGACCAAATTGAGGACCATGGGAGACCGAGCATTCTGTGTGGCTGCCCCCCGCCTGTGGAACTCTCTCATTACCCATCAATGCTTGCACGGCACTTCACCTGACTATCTAAAGGACATTCTTGCACCATATTCATCCACCCGGTCTCTACGATCACAGAACAGTAATTTCCTTCATATTCCTCGGACCAAATTGAGGACCATGGGAGACCGAGCATTCTGTGTGGCTGCCCCCCGCCTGTGGAACTCCCTCCCTGACGACCTGAGAGCTCCACAGTCACTGGTTGACTTTAAAAGCAGCATAAAGACTTTTCTTTTTAAGCAAGCCTATTCTGCCTCCACATGATTTTATCTTTGATCTTAGCTGATATCATTATTGATTTTACTTGATTTTATCACTTGTTTTATTTTATTTATTTTTTAAGCAAGCCTAATCTGCATCCACATGATTTTATCTTTGATCTTAGTCGATATTATTATTGATTTTATTTGATTTTATCACTTGTTTTATTTTGATCTTTGCTTTGTTACACTTTGTAGCACTTTGAGATTTTTAATTAATGAAAAGTGCATTATAAATTGAATTCATTATTATTATTATTATTAATATTAACTTTACCCAGTGAACAGGTGACATTTTAATAACATACCTTCAAACTCAGAAGGGATGAAAAAAGTGACAAACGTTGCGCCAACCCCCCCAAAAAAAGATTTAGTAAATTTTTTAACATGCTTCAGGTAAAAGTCATTTACCGTATTCTCCGGAGGAAAATACGCTCCGGTGTTTAAAACGCTTTGTCAAATTATTAACAATAAACACGAAAAAATTGTACACTATGCGCTTCTGTGTTTAATACGCGTCATCGCCACGCGACGCGTCAGCTTTGTCCTGATCAAGATGGCGGCGACAGGACCAAGTCCTGATCAAGATGGCGGCGACAGGACCAAGCCAGTACGAATAACTTCACAAAGAAACACGGTAAAAACAATTATTTCTTTGCGAGAAAAAATATATTACTAAGCTGACTTTATAGAAGACGTGTTCCTGAGTTTAACGAAATGTTCAAATCAGCTGGATTAAAAAAAAAAAGTTCGATGGTTTTTATGCAGGCGCCAGGCGGGTCAAACCGGACGCTTTCTTTCTTTAAATTTAGCTAAATAAACGCTTAAAAAATATATTTCTGAGCTGACTTAATAGTAGACGTACTCCTGAGTTTAACGAAATGTTCAAATCAGCTGGATTAAAAAAAAAAAGTTCGCTGACTTTTATGCAGGCGCCAGGCGGGTCAAACCGGACGCTTTGTTTCTTTAAATTTAGCTAAATAAACGCTTAAAAATATATTTCTTACCTCACTATAGCAGACGGGCTCCTGAGCTGAACCAAATGTGAAATCAGCTGGATTTAAAAATCCGCGGTGTGGTTTATGAGTGGTATCTTGCAAACAAAAACAGCTACATCCACAGCAGGGAGCGGGCAGCGACAGTCATCAGTCCGACAAAGGAGGCTTTTTTCGGACACAGCAAGTAGAAACTTCTGGAAGTGGCCCCTCTTCCTCTTCACTCTCTGAGTCCTCTGCTGGCTGCTGCCTACAGCGCCTCTATAGCGGCCGAAATTGGTACTGCACCATTTTCGCCAAAAATGAAAAACGAAGAATCAGAGCGAAAAATGAGTCTAAAAATATGGGAAAAAATCCATAAATAATACTCTTCGGTGTTTAATACGCTGGACATTCAAATGAGCAAAAATACTGCGTATTATAGTCCGGTTTTTACGGTACTAACCTGATTTAATGAGAACATAAACAGGAAAGATTGTGTCAACCAAAAAATTAACAACCAACAACAGCAGCAAGCCAAATACAGCAGAACATTTTGCTAACAATGCGCTTTCACTTCCGGCACTGGACGGAGCAGCAGCTTCCCTCCTTCCCTCCTGAGTTTTCCTCTCCCTGCTTTGCCACTTTGTCTTGTCTGCAGTTTTTATTTTTTCAGTGCTCGCTCTAACGTAAATTCTCGATGGATCTGGTTTCGTGGGCTGTTAACTCTATTGATAATTTTTTTTCTACGAAGCGTTCAGGTCCTGGGGAACCGGCTTGCCCTTTGCAGTCGCATCCTGCCGGGTATATCATGGATTCCTGGGGCGAATGGAAGATATTATGCCTGGACATGCTTTCTGTCGAAGATGTGGAGGATATAGTCATAATTGGAATTATGATAGCAGGTGCTCTGCTTTTTGGCTTGTGTGGAGTTCTCTTCTATCGGACAATCAGGAAGACTTCCGAGGCGATCAACGCGCTGACTAAGCTTCCTTCTCAGACCGAGTCTGTGATCCGAGCTGTGACATCGATGAACCAGCTGCTTTATGAGCTGAACCGCAAAGTGGATGCGGCAGAGGGCCGCAGACCACCGGTAAGGTTCGGGACTTGTGTGCAGCACCCAGGAGGGTCACATATGGAGGTTGATTCATAGTTCGGGTCGGTGAAAAGTTTCCCATAATTTGGAGTGTATTGGATTCCAGACAGCCACCTGGACTTCAAGGCCACAGAAAGAACACTGTGAGCCTGCCCTAAAGATAAATCATGCTAATCTAATCGGACTCCCTGAGTCAGCCGGGACAGGCCAACAACAAAATCTCCGGAGTGGAGCAACTGAAGAAAAGAAGCGTCCCCCCACCCCCCCACCACTACCCTCCCCGGATAACTATTCTGTGTCCTCTGAGTCAGATAAGGCTGGCTGATCACGTCATCATCAGAACTCTGGCTAATCTGAATGGAGCTCATGGACTTGTCTCATTGCTTCACCCTCAAATGCAAATGTGATTTGTCTTAAATGTGTGCTTGCTGGTAGAGGTTTTTTGATGTCTCATATGGTGTCCTGAAAGACAAAATGTGATAAATCTTTTTTGTAATACCAACGCTACTACCCTCATGGCTCTTTCCTTGTTTTCACACCTATAACCTTCATCCCGATACGGATGGGAGAGGCCGCGCTGAAGGACATCTTTTGATGTCTCATATAGTGTCCTGCTAGCAGCAGATTCACACATGTAGTCCCCTTCAGGATAGAATAGAATAGAATAGAATATATCTTTATTGACCTTGACATTGTACCGGGGCACAAAGACAACGTTAATGATTACGCACATTCATCATAGGATAGGGACGAGTGCACGAAGTTGCAACAGTATAAAAACCGCGCCACCACAATCAGATATGGAAAAAAAGGAAAAACACAATAGGTATCATTTGTGATATTCAAAAAGAGAGTCTATCAAAGATTGCCTGAGGACACTCCATGATAAAGTCCCAAAAACTCTATCAGCATAAGCACAACCACACGAGACATTGTTGCAGTTTTGACGACATGCAAGGAGATATAGAGTCTGCGAGTAACTTCAGAGAACACAGTTCAGCAGTTGTTCAGCTGGGCGTTATCCGAGGCACGCACAGAGATCTCTGGGGGGGGGGGAGGTCAGCAAGGGCACTTCAGCTCTACGCTCCAGGAGAATAGTTTCCAAACAGGCCTCTTTTCAAGGACGTGTGCAGAAACCAGATTAGATAGTCTTTTTGTTTATTCCAATCCAGACCACAGTGTTCTTTTTCACTGCAGCCTTCCAAGTCCAGACGCTGTTTCAGGGCCAAAATTCCAAATCATATGAGGTTCCGTTCTATGAACCCCCATCCGTCCCCTGTTGGAGCCCGGGCGGCTGTAAACGAGTTCCAAAGCGCCCCGCAGGTCCGCGGTAGTCCACCGACGCACCCAACGTGCGATTGAGCTCATACAACAGCTGGGATGAGGAGCTCACGGCCCGGATCAGAGAATCTTGCTGATCAGGGAGTTTCGCCAGCGCGCTGATAGCCGCCGAAGCTCTCCTCAGCTTCTCTCCTCAGGATGACTGTGCATACATATTCACGTTGTACTGGTGCAAACTTGTGCTATGTTAATAAAAGTACACTGACTCTGATTCTGCTCCGAGTCAACAGATGCATTAAAAAACTTAAGACTTATCTCTTCAGACAGGCTTTTGGTTAATTTTGTACATTGATTTTAGAGTTTGTTATGTTTTAACTTTTTGTATAGTACTTCTGTGATTTTATGATTTTATTTTTCCTTTTGTAAAGCACTTTGTGACTCTCATGTATGTGAAATGTTCTATATAAATAAAAACTTACTAACAGTAAAAACTCATTTCTTAAATGTTTTGTAAGAAATTTTTGAATAAAGTAGATGCCATTTCCTGCATTCTGGTGTATTTTAACAAACTGTTAAACATCTATGTTTACCTACATGTAAACACTTGATTCAATAACTATTTTAGAGACATCTAACCAAATAAAGTCAGGTCCTGTGGACAGATTAAAAAAATGTTGAAATTATTATTGATCATGCATCAGGATAATTTAGAGACACCTCATTCAACTAGTTCATATAGACATCATCCTATTTTTAAACTCACTCCTGTGGCTAAGATAATTAAATTAATGTGACAATTTATCACAGTGACTTTAGGGGTGCAATTGACTGTTATTTAGTTAATTTTTTATTTAGTTTCATTTGTAACACAACATGCCATTTTACTAAACAATGGTGACACGCAACTGCACATATAAAAATAAGAATATTAACTTTACCCAATGAACAGGTGACATTTTAATAACCACCAACAGTGAATTTAGGAGGGGCTTTTTACAGTTTTCTGATTTAGTGATACACACCGTGGTGAAGTTAGTTTACGACTCGGTTTAGTTTAGTTTCCTCAGCGTGGTTCTCCCGTGTCGTCACTTTTCAAAACTGCATGTTTGTGCAGTTTTTTTAATCTTTGTGAAGCTTCAAGAGCTCCCACATTTTGAAGGACTTTGGTCGAACAGTTTTCTCTGCGTCGTTCATTTGTAAAATTTACTTAATTTCCTTTGAAAACACCGCCTCTGTTCTACTTCCGCCTCCCTCACGCTCTGTTGAACTCGAGCGTACAGAGCTCCGCAGCCTGCAGAGTTTGTTTTTTTTCCAGATTTTGCCGTCGTCTCCTCCCCCTGTCTATCCTGAGACGGTGATTGGCCAAAATGACGCGCTCCACCAAAGATGTTTTATTGTCGACAGATGCATTGCTGTTTCTTGAAATCCAGTCAGGGGGAAATTATGCATTTTAATGTGCCACAGGTCTGACCCCCCCCCCCCCGAAAACAAAAACTCATCGGACCTACACGAATCACGTAAATGATATATTTTGCTTTGAAAACGGCAAATTTCGCCGAAAGGTGACTAGTTTGCAGGTATGTAATAAACACCAACAGTGAATTTAGGTGGTGGTGGTGGGGTGGTTATTGTTCTATGATTTAGCGATAGACCTGATCATAACAGAAAATGTCCTGGCATCATGCAGCCTTCACAACACTAAATTACATTGTGCCAAGCAATGACACAAAAAACAAACGTTTTTAGTCCGTTTTGTCAGCCTGCATTTAATTATTAAAAAAATAATTTACAGGTTCCTTCCTTCATTGTTGCCACAGATTCTACACTTCATAACTTTTATTGACCTTTCATTCACAATCCACTTAGAAAAACATCCATCTCCTTCTCCCATTGTTTTCCTTTCCACTGTTCCTTCCCCATCACTGATTTTAACAATTTTACTTTATAGAAAACTTGTGTTACCTGGGTTCTTTCTCCTTCAAGGTATTCTCTATAACTCCATCAGGTGGACTTTTCAAATCTTGGGGTAAAATCTTGCCACGCACAATGCAGACATGCTAGCTTAGATGCTACACACTCCGTTTCTCCTACGATCCCCCGCACCGGTCAACAGCTGAAGTCACTATCATAGTTGTAAGCTAGTGCACGACACAGAGGTGTCTCTGCCCTCCTCCCTCTGCCCTGTCAACAAACACTTCAAAAGAGATGAGCGCCTGCTGAGCCAAGTGATCGAGGAGGAACACTGTTTCTTAAAGTCAGGTCAACTTTATTTGTAGAGCATATTTAAAACAGAAACTGTTATCTAAGTGCTTAACAACAACAATGGGAGTAAAATTAATGGAAAAGTACAAAACACTAAAGAGACATGATGTCATACAACATGCCACTGACCCCCCCTTCCCCCCGAAAACAAAAACTCTTCGTATCTATATCAGAGTCAGAGTCAGAGAGTCTTTATTGTCATTTGCACCGCATGTGGTACATGTGATGAAAACGAGATTATGTACACGGGGTCCCAGTTACATCCAACAACAAATGTAAGAGAAAAACAGTAATAACATCTAGAATTAACTAAGAAAAACATCAACTAGTAATACACTAAGCCTAAGTATAGTGGAAATAAACAGCAGCACGAACATGAGTTTGTATGAGCAGATGGTCACAGATGAACACAGATGAACACAGCAACAAGAAAACAGATCAGCATCAGCACAATGTGATATTTTGCAGTGTTTATTTTTATTTTATTTTTATTTATTCATGAGTCTAACAGCCTCAGGGTAGAAGCTGTTCCTCAGTCTAGTGGTTCTACATTTGATGCTCCTCAACCTCCGTCCTGAGGGGAGTGGGGCAAAGAGTGATATAACTCACGTAAATGAGATATTTTGGTTTGAAATTGGCAAATTTCTGTGAAAAGCGACTAGTGTGCAGGTATGGACTAAACTAACTGAAACTAAAGCAAGGGTTTAATTAATTATTTTATTGCAACAGTTTAATTTTGTGCTCTAATGTTCATGTGTTTAATACAAAAGCTAAAAAACATTCATTCATTCATTCAACCTTTATTTATACAGGCTAGCCTCGTTGAGCCACGGGGACTCATTTACAAGAGGGACCTGTCTCACTCACACCCAGGGTCAATTTAGAGTTACCAATCAGCCTAACATGCATGTTTTTGGACTGTGGGAGGAAACCGGAGCTCCCGGAGAAAACCCACGCATTACATATTTCTTGTGTGAATCTCATCTCTTCATTCAGCAGTACACTGTAAAAAAAATTACAGTTCACATCACAACTGGAGAGACAAACACCCCCATCGTTTTCTCTTTACATGCTGCCTTTAGGTCAAATTATTAATCAGTTCAACATTTCTTTTTACTGTTATGCCGATGATACACAGCTTTACATCAGGACTGGAGCATCCTCATCTTCCAACTTGTCATCTCCATCTTCACTCACTGCCCTCTCTGCCTGCCTGGAGGCAATTAGGGCATGGATGAATCAGAACTTTCTTCAATTAAACTGCTCCAAGACTGAGGCAATTCTGATTGGCACCCCTCACCAGGTACAGACATCTCCTATAACAACACTTTCCTTTTCTGGACAAGACATCACCCTCTCCACCTCTGTTACTAATCTTGGAATAAAAATGGACTCCAATCTTACATTTGAATATCACATTAAACATCTGTTTAAAACTTGCTTCTTCCATCTTCGAAACATCTCCAGACTTAATAATCTCCTTCACATTCCGAGAACCAAATTAAAGACCATGGGAGACCGGGCTTTCAGTGTGGCTGCCCCCCGCCTGTGGAACTCTCTTCCTGACTGTCTGAGAGCCCCACAATCTGTGGTAGACTTTAAGAGCGGCTTGAAGACCTTTCTTTTCAACCGAGCATACTCTACCTCCTCACGATTCTACTTTTGATTCTTAGCTGATACTGTTATTGATTTTAACTGTTTTATTATTTGTTTTGTTGACATTTAATTCTGTTGCACCTTGTAGCACTTTGAGATTTTCATTAATGAAAAGTGCGTTATAAATTGAATTCATTATTATTATTATTATCATTCAGTGCATCATAGCATCCAGCTGAAAAACTGATTTGACACTTTCAGTCTGCAAGACTTCTCCCTCCTGGCTGGGGATGCCCAAAGTCCACAGCAAACTTCACTTTTTCTTCAAAATACCAACCCCCCCCTTTCAAGTTTCCTGTTCCTCATCATGTCTCCACAAAGCAGATCACACTAGTGAAATGGCTCGTCTGTCTTTTTCCACTGTCGTTATAATTGTTGCAGAAATCATCTTCAGATCTCCCCCTCCCTCCACACAGCACCAGTTGTCCACCATCAGCATCTCTTCACACAGTTTTTCATCCGACCACACTCATTCACTGATATTCAGTCCCACAATAAATGCATTACTTCGATGTCATTACACTTGATGACAACATGAGTTTTTGTTTGTTGTTAGAGCATTTAATAAGTGGACAGTACTGAAGTGACTTTTCTGATGATATGTCAAGAAATAAACTAATATACCAGACATTTTCTATTTCTGAATTCCTGGATATGTTGGTGTAGCAGAGTGCATTTTCTAGTTGAAACTGAACGCATCGTGATGCTGTAACAAGCTGTGAAGAAGAGCAAGATTTTTAAAAATCTGAATGGTGGACAGCTTGACTGCAGGATCCAAACAGTTCCTAACACAGCTTAGCTCCACACTTCACTTTAGACTGCAGTAAATAAATACATACCTGTGTAACCCTGATGTTTGGTTTGATACCAGTGAACTGATGAATCGCTCACCCAGGAACTCTTCTCAGCTTCACAACATTTATTAACATGAACTTCATCTGTAACAGAAAAAAAAACATGTGGTTGGTGGTGGTCTGACATGTAGCTCCTGCCCCAACTCTGAGAACGTCAGGCAGTAAAAAATGCTGTCAAGCCAGTCTCCACTTCCAAAATGATGGTTTTGTTGTGCACACAAACACTATGAATTACAGTAACCTTTGTGAGTTTTCAAAATAAAAGCTGTTAATGACGTCATACTTGCTGTTGTTACAAAATTATTTGTGGACAATGTATTTATATTATTATTTATTATATGAGAACTGTTACCATCAGGGAAAAGCTAAAGATCAATCAAGACAAGAACAAACAGATTTTAAATATACTGTAGTTTTTATCTGTTCCACCGTTACTGAACTTAACAAAATCTGTAATAAAAACTGAATAAGGGACAACTGGTGTAATATCAATCTGCTTGTGTTGCACATTTGGAGTGTTTCAAAACTGTTATTAACTTTAATACAGTTTATATTTTTATATTGTTTTACATTTTACTATTTTTACTTTTGTTCTGGGAAGCAAACCCAGATTTCACTGTATTCATGTGCAATGATAATAAAGGTCTCTTCTATTCTATTTTGCAGCAGGTTTTGAATTGTCTTCTGCTGAACTTGATCCACCACAAAGACTGTGTGGTTCACAGAGTTTCTGCACAAATCAAAATATTAAACTTTAAATTAAAATGTTCTCAGAGAACAATAAGTATAAGTTTTATACACACTAACCAGAAACCTCCAGTGATTTTGGTCGACATGGACAAATAACACAAAGCTCTTGTAATTCTCAAAATTTACCAGTAAAAAGAAACAATTTATGTTAAAATTATATAAATGTAATTTCTGAAATTAATGTACAATTTTAACTGTTATTTTCTTCCAAAATGATAGTTACTTAAAACATTACTGGTAAACATATAAATTTATTATTTTAAATTGAACATTCCTGTTTTTACTTGAACTATGTTGCATTTCAATGAGACAAACTTTCTGCACAGTAATGATGTGATTTGTGGTAAAGTCGTACTTACCCTCACTGTTTCTACATCATCCTGAAGAACGAGCGATAAACACAGCAACTTAGGGAAAATTACATGGAAAATGTCAAACTTTGGAGGGCATTTATTTTGAAATTCCACATGAGATCTTGGTCACATTTGGTGAACAACATCTGGAGATGTTCTACAGTCAGCCTGAAGTGAGACTGGTCACTGGAAACTAAGAGTTTTGTTTTAATATTAATGGAAACTTCAGGGAAAACAATTTAACATTCTCACATAATGAACATACAAATAAACAAAAAACAGAGACAAAAGTTAAATATTATGGATCCATATTCACAGGAGGACATTAAAAATCATTTCTGAACATAGACCAGCAAGAATGACTTCCATCATCTAGAGTCAAAACATGAAAAACACATTGAGGTTTTTTATTTATTTAACTTAGCAACACAAAAAGTTCTCTATTCTGTGTCTGTGTATGAATGTTTTAGTGTCAGGCTGGGACTTGGACTGCCCCCTCTCTGATACTTCTGAGGCTACCCAGTGTCGCGCTCCTGCCACGTGGCCCCCTGGTGGGTGTTCCTCTGCCTACGGGCGTGCTTGGGGCCCTCACTATCTGGGGCTGGGCGCTTGGGCGTTTGTCAGCTCGGCCTGGTGGCTGCCTGGTGGGGCTCGGGTCCTCTGGTCCTGTCAGGTCTGGACCTGAGGGATGGGCGTCCCCGGTGCCCGAGCCTCGGTGACCGGCCCTGGGGCTACGTCGGTGCGGCGGGCTCCGGCGGGGGCCTGTGTATTGTCGCTGTTGACCCCGGGGGGTCATTGTGTGTGGTCCCTGGTGGGGTTCGTCCGGTTCTTCCACTTGGTCGGATCTGGGGAGTGGACGAGTGGCTCGTCCTGTTCGGGTGGTCCTGGGGACTCTGGGCTCGGGGTCCTTCCTGGGGTCTTGGGCTTTGATCGCCCCTTCGTCTGTCTCGGGCTTTGGGGGGACGGGTCTCTGATGCTTCACAGTTGCTACTAAATGTTCTATTGGAGGAACCTCATTCACTTATGCATGCTCACAACCACACACAAATGGATGCAGGGATGTATAGTAGATGTATGTAGATGGGTATATAAATGAATATAAATATATATGTATGTATATTGTATATATATTTGTAGGTATGGGTATGTGTATTTATAGAAATATTTGCAAGGTCATGAATATTATCAGTCTTTATGCTTGTATGTTTCGTTGTTGTGTTCTGTCATGTGCTTTGCAGGATTGTGGACGGAGGTTTGGTGTGTTTGCCTTGTGCTCTTTCTGTGGACAATTGTTGTTTTGTTGTTTTGTTTTGTTTTGTTGTCTCACTTTCTCTTTTCTTTCTTTCTCTCTATTAAAAAAAAAAAAAAAAATACATATTGGAGTGAGAGGATGGCTATAAGGTGTGAAGGGAGGCCATCTATAAATGGAAAAAAAAAAAAAAAAAAAAAAACAGAAAAACACATTGGAGTTTTTTTATTTAACTTAGCAACACAAAAAGTTCTCTACTCTTTGGATATGGGGGCGACATTCAAACTTTTGGTGGAAACAGCTGAGCAGGAATGTTGGTCCCATTACAGCTTCCAGTGCTAACATGTGTTTTATGTACAGAGTTTGTACCAACAGGAGACACACATCAGCTTTTATTTTGAAAGAACCTCGCAAGCGTGACTACCTAATTCATGGTGTTAGTGCGTGCACAACCAAAACCGCGTGAGCGCTGACTTTTAGAAGTGGAGGCTGCTGGACCGGAGTATAATATTGAAGAATTTTACTAGAAATTACAACCATACCTGTTAGAGAACAAACATGTGGTTGGTGGAGGTCTGACGTGAAGCTCCTGCTCCTACACAGAAAAACACACACACAGTCACGAGACTAGATTATCCAAGCACGCAACAACGAGACGTAGCTGCTAACAGCTACACATGCTAACAGCTACAGATGTTAACAGCTACACATGCTAACACCTACACATGCTAACAGTTACACATGCTAACACCTAAACATGCTAACAGTTAGACATGCTAACAGTTACACATGCTAACAGTTACACATGCTAACAGCTACAGATAACAGGTACACATGCCAACAGCTACACATGCTAACAGTTAAACATGCTAACAGCTACACATGCTAACAGCTACAGATGCTAACAGCTACACATGCTAACAGCTACACATGCTAACAGCTATACATGCTAACAGCTACAGACGCTAAAAGCTACAGATGCTAACAGCTACACACGCTAATAGCTATACTGTACATGCTAACAGCTACAGATGATAACAGCTACAGCTGCTAACAGCTACATATGCTAACAGCTACAGATGTTAACAGCTACAGATGTTAACAGCTACAGATGTTAACAGCTACAGACGCTAACAGCTACAGATGTTAACAGCTACAGATGCTGACAGCTACGGATGTTAACAGCTACAGATGTTAACAGCTACAGATGTTAACAGCTACAGATGTTAACAGCTACAGATGTTAACAGCTACAGATGTTAAGAGCTACAGACGCTAACAGCAACAGATGTTAACAGCTACAGATTTAACAGCTACAGATGTTAACAGCTACAGATGTTAACAGCTACAGACGCCAACAGCTACAGATGTTAACAGCTACAGAAGTTAACAACTACAGACGCTAACAGCTACAGATGTTAACAGCTACACATGTTAACAGCTACAGATGCTAACAGCTACAGACGCTAACACGTACAAATGCTAAAACCTACAGATGTTAACAGCTAAAGACGTTAACAGCTACAGATGTTAACAGCTACAGATGCTAACAGCTACAGACATTAACAGCTACAGATGTTAACAGCTACACATGCTAACAGCTACAGACGTTGACAGCTAGAGATGTTAACAGTTACACATGCTAACAGCTACAGATGTTAATAGCTACAGATGTTAACAGCTACAGACGTTAACAGCTACACCTGCTAACAGCTACAGACGTTAACAGCTACAGATGTTAACAGCTACAGATGTTAACAGCTACAGACGCTAACAGCTACAGATGTTAACAGCTACAGATGTTAACAGTTACATACGCTAACAGCTACAGATGTTAATAGCTACATACGTTAACAGCTACAGATGTTAACAGCTACAGACGCCAACAGCTACATAGGTTAACAGCTACAGATGTTAACAGCTACAGACGCCAACACCTACAGATGTTAACAGCTACAGACGTCAACAACTACAGATGTTAACAGCTAAAGACGTTAGCAGCTACAGATGTTAGCAGCTACATATAACAACTACAGACGTTAATAGCTACAGGTGTTAACAGCTACAGATGTTAACAGCTACAGATGTTAACAGCTACAGACGCTAACAGCTACAGATGTTAGCAGCTACATATAACAGCTACAGATGTTAATAGCTACAGATGTTAACAGCTACAGACGTTAACAGCTACAGATGTCAACAGCTACAGACGTTAATAGCTACAGATGTTAACAGCTACAGACGTTAACAGCTACAGATGTCAACAGCTACAGACGTTAACAGCGACAGACGTTAATAGCTACAGATGTTAACAGCTACAGATGTCAACAGCTACAGACGTTAACAGCGACAGACGTTAATAGCTACAGATGTTAATAGCTACAGATGTCAACAGCTACAGACGTTAACAGCTACAGACGTTAATAGCTACAGATGTTAACAGCTACAGACGTTAACAGCTACAGATGTTAACAGCTACAGATGTTAACAGCTACAGACGTTAATAGCTACAGATGTTAACAGCTACAGATGTCAACAGCTACAGACGTTAACAGCGACAGACGTTAATAGCTACAGATGTTAACAGCTACAGATGTCAACAGCTACAGACGTTAACAGCGACAGACGTTAATAGCTACAGACGTTAATAGCTACAGATGTTAACAGCTACAGATGTTAACACCGACAGACGTTAATAGCTACAGACGTTAATAGCTACAGATGTTAACAGCTACAGACGTTAACAGCGACAGACGTTAATAGCTACAGATGTTAACAGCTACAGACGTTAACAGCTACAGATGTCAACAGCTACAGACGTTAACAGCGACAGACGTTAATAGCTACAGATGTTAACAGCTACAGACGTTAACAGCTACAGACGCCAACAACTACAGATGTTAACAGATGCTAAAGGCTACACTGATGTTAGCAGCTACAGATGTTAGTAGCTACAGATGTTTAGTAGCTACAGATGTTAACAGCTACAGATGTTAACAGCTACAGACGTTAACAGCTACAGACGCCAACAACTACAGATGTTAACAGATGCTAAAGGCTACACTGATGTTAGCAGCTACAGATGTTAGTAGCTACAGATGTTAACAGCTACAGATGTTAACAGCTACAGAGGTTAACAGCTACAGATGTTAACAGCTACAGACGTTAACAGCTACAGACGTTAACAGCTACAGACGTTAACAGCGACAGATGTTAACAGTTACAGATGTTAACAGCTACAGATGTTAACAGCTACAGATGTTAACAGCTATTGATGCCAACAACTACAGACGTTAACAGTTACAGATGTTAACAGTTACAGATGTTAACAGCTACAGATGTTAACAGCTACAGATGTTAACAGCTACAGACGCCAACAACTACAGACGCCAACAACTACAGACGTTAACAGTTACAGATGTTAACAGCTACAGACGTTAACAGTTACAGATGTTAACAGCTACACATGCTAACAGCTACATATGCTAACAGCTACAGATGTTAACAGCTACAGATGTTAACAGCTACAGACGCCAACAACTACAGATGTTAACAGTTACAGATGATAACAGCTACACACGCTAACAGCTACACATGCCAACAGCTACAGACGCCAACAACTACAGACGTTAACAGTTACAGATGTTAACAGCTACAGACGTTAACAGTTACAGATGTTAACAGCTACACATGCTAACAGCTACAGATGCTAACAGCTACAGATGTTAACAGCTACAGATGTTAACAGCTACAGACGCTAACAGCTACAGATGTTAACAGCTACAGATGCTGACATTCATTCATTCATTCAACCTTTATTTAGTCAGGTAAATCTTTTGAACCTCATGGGCTCATTTACGAAAGCGACCTGCTAAAACTAAAGAACAATGAACAGCAATGGTAGAATTTCCTTAAACAATAAACAGCTACAGACGTTAACAGCGACAGATGTTAACAGTTACAGATGTTAACAGCTACAGATGTTAACAGCTACAGATGTTAACAGCTACTGACGCCAACAACTACAGACGTTAACAGTTACAGATGTTAACAGTTACAGATGTTAACAGCTACAGATGTTAACAGCTACAGACGTTAACAGCGACAGACGTTAACAGCTACAGACGTTAACAGAGACAGATGTTAACAGTTACAGATGTTAACAGCTACAGATGTTAACAGCTACAGATGTTACCAGCTACAGATGTTAACAGCTACAGACGTTAACAGCGACAGATGTTAACAGTTACAGATGTTAACAGCTACAGATGTTAACAGCTACTGATGTTAACAGCTACAGACGCCAACAACTACAGACGTTAACAGCTACAGATGTTAACAGCTACAGATGTTAACAACTACAGACGTTAACAGCTACAGATGTTAACAGCTACAGACGCCAACAACTACAGATGTTAACAGCTACAGAAGTTAACAACTACAGACGCTAACAGCTACAGATGTTAACAGCTACACATGTTAACAGCTACAGATGCTAACAGCTACAGACGCTAACACGTACAGATGCTAAAACCTACAGATGTTAACAGCTACAGACGTTAACAGCTACAGATGTTAACAGCTACAGATGCTAACAGCTACAGACATTAACAGCTACAGATGTTAACAGCTACACATGCTAACAGCTACAGACATTGACAGCTAGCGATGTTAACAGTTACACATGCTAACAGCTACAGATGTTAATAGCTACAGATGTTAACAGCTACAGACGTTAACAGCTACACCTGCTAACAGCTACAGACGTTAACAGCTACAGATGTTAACAGCTACAGATGTTAACAGCTACAGACGCTAACAGCTACAGATGTTAACAGCTACAGATGTTAACAGTTACATACGCTAACAGCTACAGATGTTAATAGCTACATACGTTAACAGCTACAGATGTTAACAGCTACAGACGCCAACAGCTACATACGTTAACAGCTACAGATGTTAACAGCTACAGACGCCAACAACTACAGATGTTAACAGCTACAGACGTCAACAACTACAGATGTTAACAGCTAAAGACGTTAGCAGCTACAGATGTTAGCAGCTACATATAACAGCTACAGACGTTAATGGCTACAGGTGTTAACAGCTACAGATGTTAACAGCTACAGATGTTAACAGCTACAGACGCTAACAGCTACAGATGTTAGCAGCTACATATAACAGCTACAGATGTTAATAGCTACAGATTTTAACAGCTACAGACGTTAACAGCTACAGATGTCAACAGCTACAGACGTTAATAGCTACAGATGTTAACAGCTACAGACGTTAACAGCTACAGATGTTAACAGCTACAGATGTTAACAGCTACAGACGTTAATAGCTACAGATGTTAACAGCTACAGATGTCAACAGCTACAGACGTTAACAGCGACAGACGTTAATAGCTACAGATGTTAACAGCTACAGATGTCAACAGCTACAGACGTTAACAGCGACAGACGTTAATAGCTACAGACGTTAATAGCTACAGATGTTAACAGCTACAGACGTTAACAGCGACAGACGTTAATAGCTACAGACGTTAATAGCTACAGATGTTAACAGCTACAGACGTTAACAGCGACAGACGTTAATAGCTACAGACGTTAATAGCTACAGATGTTAACAGCTACAGATGTTAACAGCTACAGACGTTAACAGCTACAGATGTCAACAACTACAGATGTTAACAGATGCTAAAGGCTACACTGATGTTAGCAGCTACAGATGTTAGTAGCTACAGATGTTAACAGCTACAGATGTTAACAGCTACAGACGTTAACAGCTACAGACGCCAACAACTACAGATGTTAACAGATGCTAAAGGCTACACTGATGTTAGCAGCTACAGATGTTAGTAGCTACAGATGTTAACAGCTACAGACGTTAATAGCTACAGATGTTAACAGCTACAGACGTTAACAGCGACAGATGTTAACAGTTACAGATGTTAACAGCTACAGATGTTAACAGCTACAGATGTTAACAGCTACTGACGCCAACAACTACAGACGTTAACAGTTACAGATGTTAACAGTTACAGATGTTAACAGCTACAGATGTTAACAGCTACAGACGTTAACAGCGACAGACGTTAACAGCTACAGACGTTAACAGAGACAGATGTTAACAGTTACAGATGTTAACAGCTACAGATGTTAACAGCTACAGATGTTACCAGCTACAGATGTTAACAGCTACAGACGTTAACAGCGACAGATGTTAACAGTTACAGATGTTAACAGCTACAGATGTTAACAGCTACTGATGTTAACAGCTATTGACGCCAACAACTACAGACGTTAACAGCTACAGATGTTAACAGCTACAGATGTTAACAACTACAGACGTTAACAGCTACAGATGTTAACAGCTACAGACGCCAACAACTACAGACGTTAACAGTTACAGATGTTAACAGCTACAGACGTTAACAGTTACAGATGTTAACAGCTACACATGCTAACAGCTACAGATGCTAACAGCAACAGATGTTAACAGCTACAGATGTTAACAGCTACAGACGCCAACAACTACAGATGTTAACAGTTACAGATGTTAACAGCTACACACGCTAACAGCTACACATGCCAACAGCTACAGATGCTAACAGCTACATATGCTAACAGCTACACATGCTAACAGCTACAGACGTTAACAGAGTGAACTAACTTCCTCTCCACAGACAAGAAGCTGCAGTGTTACAAGCCTCTGGCAGCAGCAGCTTGGAACTAAATCACAGAATAAAGTATTTGACTCACGAGAAGTCTTTTTTCATTAGTAATTGAAATAAATCACGGAGCTAAATCCAGACGTAGCTTCTCAACACGAAGGAAAACAAAGAGGCCGAGCTGGTGACGTCATGTCCACATATTTACCAATCTATCTGAACAACAGCAAGCAGATCTCCTAACTGCACAACTAAAACTTGATCAATTATATATCAATAAAGCTAAAGGTGCATTTGTACGTTCAAGAGCGAAATGGTTAGAGGAGGGTGAGCAAAATTCTAGCTATTTTTTTAAGTTAGAAAAACAAAGGCAAAATAAAAATAGTATAAATAGACTCTCTTCAAATGGTGATATCATAGAAGATCCAAAAGAACTATCTAAAATGTGTGAGAACTTCTATAAAAAACTATATACCTCAACCATTTCACCTGTTCATATGAATGATAGGTGAATGAAAGGACGGTCTACCTCAATTCAGGGAATTCGATTGTGGAATGCTCTGGAGAGTGATGTTAAAAATGAAAAATCAATGTATACATTTAAGAAAAAGGTCAAAAAGGACTTGCTCAAAAACTATATATGATGTAATGCGTGTTTGTGTATTACAATTATGTTGTACTTATGATGTACGGTACGTTTGTGAATTACAGTTAGAAAAATTAAGTAGAATTATTCATTTTTGTGATGAATTTGTGTATTACAATTAGGAAAATTAAGTAGAATTATTCATTTTGTGAACATCTTGATGTTGTGCCATCTTTTAGTTTGTGTATTTCAATTAGAAAAATTAAGTAGAATTAAGTAGAATTATTCATTTTATGATCTAGTTTGTGTATTACAGTTAGGAAAATTAATAAAAAAAAATAAAAAAAAATAGGAAAATTAAATAAAATTATAAAAAAAAAAAATTAGAATTAGAAAATTAATTAGAATTATGGGTGATGTAGTTTGTGTATTACAGTTAGAAATATTAAGTAGAATTATTCATTTTGTGATCTAGTTTATGTTTTACAGTCAGGAAAATTAAGTAGAATTATTCATTTTGTGATGTAGTTTGTGTATTACAGTTAGGAAAATTAAGTAGAATTATTCATTTTGTGATGTAGTTTGTGTATTACAGTTAGGAAAATAGGTAGAACTATTCATTCTGTGATGTTGCTTGAAAGTTATCATTGGTTGAACAAACTGTGAAATAGGGGCAGATATAATAAGATTTCATCTTCTTTCTGCTCCCTTCATTTTATCCTACTTGTAATCTTGTATCTGATGAAACTGTCTTGTATTGTTCTTTTAAAATGAATGAATAAACATCAAATCAAATCAAATCAAAATGATTTCTTTAACAATCTAGATAAGACAGTGACTCTCCCATTACGCTTACAGAAATCTCAGAGGCTATTAAAAAACTTAAATTAAATAAATCTCCAGGTACTGATGGGCTAACTTCTGAATTTTACAAACTATTCACGGAAGAACTTGCTCCCTTCTTGCTGAATGTTTTTAGAGAAAGTATAGATAAAGAACAATTACCGTCCACTCTATGCCAAGGCTTAATTACACTCATCCCAAAACCACAAAAAGATGTATTAGTTTTAGACAACTGGCGCCCCATCACATTATTAAATAATGATTATAAAATTTTAGCATTATGCTTAGCAAATAAATTGAAAAAAGTACTTCATGATGTTATTGGGGAAACTCAAAATGGTTTTATGGCGGGAAGACACATAATTGATAATATAAGGCTTATCTTAGATTTATTAGACTACGCAGACTTAATATCAGAAAATAGTTTTGTTCTCTTTCTTGACTTCCATAAAGCGTTTGACTCACTGGAACATGATTTTTTATTTAAAACTTTGGATCTGTTCGGTTTTGGTGAGCACTTTAAGAAATCAGTACGCACCCTTTATGCTGGAGGCAATAGCTCAATTAAACTAGCTCATGGAACCTCTGGCAGATTTAATGTTGAGCGTGGAATTAGACAAGGTTGTCCAATTTCTCCATTTTTGTTTCTTCTTCCTATGGAGATTTTAGCACATTTCATTAAAAACAGCTGCATAAAAGGTATTCAGATTGCTGGTAGAGAAATATGTCTGAGCCAACTGGCAGATGACACAACTCTATTTCTAAAAGATTGCTCTCAAGTAAAGTGTGCTGTTGAGCTGCTTGGTGAATTTTCTGCAGCCTCAGGTCTCAACCTTAACTTATCTAAATGTGAGTTACTCCCTATTAAAACATGTCATGACACAGAGATCTCAGGAATCCCAGTAAAACACAAAGTTAAATATCTTGGTATCTATATTATAAAAGAGGAGGACCAAAGATTAAGTGATAACTTTAATCCCATTGTTACTGTAATTCAAAAAAAATTCAATTTATGGGTACAGAGAGATTTATCCATCTCCGGTCGTGTATTAGAGTCAGAGTCAGAGTCAGAGAGAATTTATTGTCATTTGCACCGCATGTAGTACATGTGTTGAAAACGAGATTATGTACACAGGGTCCCAGTTACATCCAACAACAAATGCAAGAGAAAAAACAATAATAACATCTAGGATTAACTAAGAGAGACATCACATCAGCTAGTAATACACTAAGCCCTAATGTAGTAGAAAAACATCATTATAAACAGCAGCACGAACATGAGCAGATGGTCACAGATGAACGCAGCAACAAGAAACAGATCAGTATCAGCATGATGTGACATTTTGCAGTGTTTATTCTTATTATTTATTTATTCATGAGTCTGACAGCCTCAGGGTAGAAGCTGTTCCTCAGTCTAGTGGTTCTACATTTGATGCTCCTCAACCTCCGTCCCGAGGGGAGTGGTGCAAAGAGTGAGTGTGCTGGGTGAGTGAGGTCTTTCATGATGCAGGTGGCTCTTTTTCTGCATCTGGAGGTGTAAATGTCTGTGATGGTGGGGAGACTGACTCCCACAGACTTCTGTGCAGCCTTCACCACTCTCTGTAGAGCTTTTCTCTCTGCAACTGTGCAGCCTCCATGCCACACGTTGATGCTGGAGCACAGGACGCTCTCCACTGCACACCTGTAGAACGAGGTGAGGACTGAGCTTCTCAGACCGGCTCGTCTCAGCCGTCTGAGGAAGTAGAGTCTCTGATGACCTTTCTTGATCAGGCTGGTGGTGTTATTGCTCCAGCTGAGGTTATCATTCAAGTGTACACCCAGGTATTTGTAGCTGGAGACCACCTCCACCGCAGATCCACCTATATACAGTGGGGTGTGGGTGTGTTTGTTCCTTCTGAAGTCCACAATCATCTCCTTCGTCTTCTTCACATTCATGTGAAGGTTGTTCTCTTTGCACCAGCTCTCCAGATGTTCCACCTCCTGTCTGTAGCTGGATTCATCATTATCTGTGATGCATCCCACCACAGCTGTATCATCTGCAAACTTAACAATATGACAGCCTGGATGTGTGGCTGTACAATCATATGTGAGCAGAGTGAACAGAAGAGGGCTCAGCACACATCCCTGAGGAGAGCCAGTGCTGAGGGTGATGGTGGAGGAGGAGAAGTTGTGGATCTTCACGGACTGTGGTCTGTCTGTTAAGAAGTCTAAGACCCAGTTACAAATAGAGGGGCTTAGTCCAAGTGTGGATAGTTTGTCTATCAGAGTTTGGGGGATCATGGTGTTGAAGGCAGATGTGAAGTCCACAAAGAGCAGACGCACGTATGAGTCCTTCTTTCTAAGGCTGAAGGTCTCTCCAGTTTGGTTTATGCGACTTCTGCCTTGGAGGTTCCCAAGGACATCATTTCAAAAGTGGATAAAACATTGTTTGATTTTATTTGGAAAAAAAAGGTTCATCTAATCCGAAAAAATGTTATGCTAAATAAGCTGTGCTCTGGTGGGTTTAATGTATTAGACTTACAGGCTCTAAACTCCTCCTTTAAAATTAAATGGATCAAAAGATATCTCTTAAATCCAAACTCTTTGTGGAACTTCATTTCAACACATGTATTTGAAGCATTGGGTGGTTTGTCTTTTATTTTAAGGTGTAATTACAACATTGACAAAATTCCGATCAAACTCTCCAACTTCCAAAAACAGCGGTTTTTGTGCTGGACTCTGGTTCACAAACACAATTTCTCTCCACACAAATACTATACTGTATTTGGAATAACAAAGACATTTGTTTTAAACATAAATCTATTTTCTTTAAAAATTGGTTTGACAGAGGAATAGTTCATGTACATCAGTTATTCAACAAAGACGGCAACACTTACACTTACAGTGAATTTTAACAACGTATAACTTTCCAGTACTACCAAAAGAATTTGCAATTGTCTTTGATGCAATTCCATCTGGTGTAAAAATGTTGATGTCAAATCCTGTACACAACAGCACGAACTATTTAACTGAAGAATTATTCATTGGTAACTCTGACCCTTTTTTAAGTGAAAAAACAAATAACAAATGTATTAGAGAATTAATAATTAGAGAATGTATTAGTAAACCTGCTTCTATATTCTTCTGGGATAATTTATTTAATGATATCTGTTGGAAAGATGTTTGGTTGTTACCTAGAAAATACTTTATAACTAATAAGATTCGAGAAGTGTCCCTAAAGATTCTGCATAAATGTTATCCTGTAAACTATATAATCTCCAAGTACCGTCCAAACGTAGACCCAATGTGTTCACTCTGCCACAGCTCTGAGGAGACCATCATCCATCTCTTCTGGGACTGTTCTCATACTCAGCTGTTCTGGAAAGACATTTTCATGTATGTAAATAGAAAGTTAGAAATTGACCTACCATTTGACGCTAAAATTATACTGTTTGGTTTCTTTTGTCCAAATATTTCAAGTAAGAAAGTTTTTGTTGTAAATTTAATACTACTCTTAGCCAAATTTTACATCCCATTTCACCAATGTGTATTTCAATTAGAAAAATTAAGTAGAATTAAGTAGAATTATTCATTTTATGATCTAGTTTGTGTATTACAGTTAGGAAAATCAATAAAAAAAATAAAAATAAAAAAAAATAGGAAAATTAAATAAAATTATAAAAAAAATAAAAAAAATAAAAAAATAAAAAAATTAGAATTAGAAAATTAATTAGAATTATCGGTGATGTAGTTTGTGTTTTACAGTTAGAAATATTAAGTAGAATTATTCATTTTGTGATCTAGTTTATGTTTTACAGTCAGGAAAATTAAGTAGAATTATTCATTTTGTGATGTAGTTTGTGTATTACAGTTAGGAAAATAGGTAGAACTATTCATTCTGTGATGTTGCTTGAAAGTTATCATTGGTTGAACAAACTGTGAAATAGGGGCAGATATAATAAGATTTCATCTTCTTTCTGCTCCCTTCATTTTATCCTACTTGTAATCTTGTATCTGATGAAACTGTCTTGTATTGTTCTTTTAAAATGAATGAATAAACATCAAATCAAATCAAACCAATCGCAGGTTGATTAACCAGTTGAGCTACTCGACAGCTTGCATTTTGTAGGTCCACTCTGGGTTTTAACAGATCGCCCCTCATAAGCTGATTTGTAATCAGTTCTTAACAAACAGTAAGCTCAGAAACACTAATATATATACATGTATTCAGATAAATAATATATTTTAGCGGCGTCCCTTCTCTTTCCACACACACCAAGCGGCACACAAGAACTTCCCACCCATTTCAAGAGAACGCCCCACCCACTTCAATGCCGGCTCTCCTGAAGGCTAGACCGTCCCATTTCAGCAGTTTCGCTCAGCCCACCCGGTCTTGTGAGTGCGTGGCCTACTCGGCCCAGCTAGGCTGGGTCCTCATGAGGACGCAGCCCCTGAATTCAATTCAGGGGCTGCGTCCTCATGAGGACCCAGCCTAGCTGGGCCGAGTAGGCCACGCACTCACAAGACCGGGTGGGCTGAGCGAAACTGCTGAAATGGGACGGTCTAGCCTTCAGGTTTGCCGGCATTGAAGTGGGTGGGGCGTTCTCTTGAAGTGAGTGGGAAGTTTTTGTGTGCCGCTTGGTGTGTGTGGATTCTGTGGAAAGAGAAGGGACGCCGCTAAAATATATTATTTAGCTGAATTAATGTATATATATTAGTGTTTCTGAGTTTACTGTTTGTTAAGAACTGATTACAAATCAGCTTATAAGGGGCGATCTGTTAAAACACAGAGTGGACCTATGAAATGCAAGCTGTCGTACCTGGCGCACGTTCGTCCATTTCTCTCCTCCAATAAGCTTCGCACCTCTCCATTCTCACAATGGACGCTGCAGCCAATGGCGAGACACCTCACAATGGAACGAGCCAATCACCCCCGTCCCAGCTCACAATGGACCGAGCCAATCACCGTCACGAGCCTATCCGCACGCCCCTTGCGCCAAAGCTGGGGAACAATAGTCTGTTTAGGGGGGGGGAAGAAAGGAGGGAAGGGGGAAGAAGAGGGGGAAGAAAGAGGAAAGTCGTGGGTTCGATTCCAGCAGTCGCCATGTCATCTTTTTTGGAAAAAATTTCCCACAATTAATGTTTAAGTGTTATGAAGTAACATTTGGGTTTTTTGTATCTTGAAAATTTTTTAAATGCTTTTTTTGTACAAATAGTGTACCATAGTACCCCAGTACTCTAATTTAAAACACAACACTTTTTATTTGTCATAAAAGGCTTTCTTTTTAAAACTTTATTGATAAATTGCTTAATTAATTAAGCTTTTTCATTCTACTAATATATTCATATTAATGTGTTAAATTATACTGTATATTATATACTTGATACAGTATATTTTAATGTCCTTAATCATACCCAGTGCTTTTTTTAATTTTCACTGCAAAACAATGACTGAAACTAAAATATTATTTTACAGTGTCTTTCCTAAAGTACTTTTTGAGTGAAGTGAATGATGTGTTGTTTCTAGTGTATGCTTAAAATTATTACCAATAATTCAGAATTAGCAGCAGCTAATATTTACTCACAGTAAAAGACCGGAGACCTTATCAGTTTCAAAGAACCAAATATTTATTCATCAACAATTAAGATAGTGAATTAAACATTTTTAGTTAGTCCAAAAACATTGTAGCATTTAGTTGCAACACCTTTCCACTGAAGTCTCCCATTTATTTTTCTTAAACCAAGAAATTTGTGGTTTGCTGAAGGAATTAAATCCTTTTGTTTTATGGTTTGTAGAATTATTTGGTGTACATAATGACAATAAGAATAAATATCTGTATAATCAACTCAAAACAAAATAAATAACACTCTGTACTATATACAATGAAACAGTTTGTGAAGTTATTTAAAATAAAGAAAATGTTTATGTTTTATTTTTAATTTGTTCCAGCCACTGCTCTTTAGTGAGACTTTCATTACAGGGACAGTGCATTTGCCCTCTATACTGGCTGTGTCCTGTTTCAGCAATTCTGAACTGCCCGCATTTTTTGCACGTGTTGTGCAAAACTCTGCGTGTCAGTTTTCGGGGTGCTCGCTGAGGATGAGTGGGCTGCTCTGGGAGCTGGAGCAGGGGCCAGAACAGGAGCCGCAGCAGGGGCAGGTGGATGAGTGGCAAAGAAGGTGGAAACACTCTGATTCTGTAGAGTGACGCTTCACACTTTCCACCCCAGGGGTAAATTCCTGCCTCTTTTTGGGGGACCTAAACTTCCCAGTGTTCAGTTTATGTTGGCGCCGAGCAGCAAATACTACGGTGGCCCTGAGGTGCAAAACACATTAACAAATAAGGCTAAACACTTTAACAAATAGTTCTGAAACAAATTAACATTTTCTGAAACACTTTAACATTTTCTGAAACAAATAAACATTTTCTGAAACAAATTAACATTTTCTGAAATACTTTAACAAATTCTGAAACACTTTAACATTTTCTGAAACAAATTAACATTTTCTGAAATACTTTAACAAATTCTGAAACACTTTAACATTTTCTGAAACACTTTAACAAATTCTGAAACACTTTAACATTTTCTGAAACAAATTAACATTTTCTGAAACACTTTAACATTTTCTGAAACACTTTAACATTTTCTGAAACAAATTAACATTTTCTGAAACACTTTAACATTTTCTGAAACAAATTAACATTTTCTGAAACTTTAACAAATTCTGAAACACTTTAACATTTTCTGAAACAAATTAACATTTTCTGAAACAAATTAACAAATTCTGAAACACTTTAACATTTTCTGAAACAAATTAACATTTTCTGAAACACTTTAACAAATTCTGAAACACTTTAACATTTTCTGAAACAAATTAACATTTTCTGAAACAAATTAACATTTTCTGAAACACTTTAACATTTTCTGAAACAAATTAACATTTTCTGAAACAAATTAACATTTTCTGAAACAAATTAACATTTTCTGAAACACTTTAACATTTTCTGAAACACTTTAACATTTTCTGAAACAAATTAACATTTTCTGAAACAAATTAACATTTTCTGAAACAAATTAACATTTTCCTGAAACACTTTAGCAAACGAGAGAATCACACGGAAAGGGAATGTCCTAACGAGGCTGACCCGGAAGTGATGACCCGGAAGTGATGACCCGGAAGCGGTCATTTTGACCCAAGATGGACGACAGTCGAGTCACGTTTTGCCCGTTCTGTGGGACACCTATAAGTTTATTAAGCTGTTTTGTATTTCGTGCGGTCGATCCTTGGAGTTTTTAAATGGCACAGAGCAGATGGATGCAGGAGAGGGGACATCTCAACAACCGGACAATGCCAAACAAAGTACTGTAAGTGCAGCGTAATGTTAGCTTTTTTAATTAGCCTGTGAATAAAACATATTAGCGCTATTGGTTACCTCATTTTGATTTTTGAGACCGACCTTTTTTAATTTCAGCAGAACAACCTGGCCCATCATATAAATGTTTCAAAGAGTACCGAAGCTCCAAGTCCAAAGAGCTTCAGGATTTTAACTACGGTCCGAGAGGAAAACATAAAGGAAAAAACGTGCAGGTAAGCTGTACTGACCTGACTCGCTGACTGTGAAACTGTACTAGCACAAGCACAAATTAGACCATAGAGAAACACATATGTATGTATCGTGTTTATTTATTGATTTTTTCTACCTCTTATACGTTAAATTGCTCTCATCTTTGTCACAGATAAACATTGGATTGATGGTGCCAAGTGGGACTGGTTTAAAACCTCTAAGAGGGAAAATGGTCCTGTTATTTGTAGACCCAGAGGTAGGAGCACCCGAGATACTGCAACAAGGTGTCCAGAAAATGAGAAGGTTTAACAAGGACATACAAGAAGGACCGTACATCCTGTTGTATCCAGACTGCTCAGAGGAAGTCACTGTGCCTGGATCAGAAAGACCATTCAAACTGGCTCATTATAAAAGGGAACCAGGAAGGCAATATTCCAGAATTACATTGTTTATTTGCCGTAAAACACATTTTAAATGAGGTGAGTGGATGTAAACATTAAATAAAGTATTTTAACTTGTTTCAATCTACTGAAAGACGCCTCCACAGTATCTATATGATCAGTTGTTTATTTTTACAGAAGTGGATGATGCCTCAGATTCCTATCCTGAAATTGTCATCACATCAAGGAGGCTGAGTTCAATCAAGCAGACACAGTGGTATATCAAACATTCACAAAACATACATTTTTTTATTTTTGGGGGTGGATTACTGCACTTGTAATTTACTTTTTGTGTTGTATTTTGTTCAGTATTTTGTGCAGACAGTTTCAATTGAAATAACAGAAGGATTTTTTTTATATATGTTTGAGACAAGAAAGTTCATATATGTTTGAGACTTAATAATACCTTACTAACTAAAGTAACTTAAACAAAATTGACTCTTGTTGTTTATTTTAGTTTGTAACTTATCAAATATGAAACCAAAGCAGTTTGCCAGGGCTAAATGTTTTTAGTTTATTTTAGAGAGAGAGAGAAAAAGATCATCATTCCGCTGCAGACGAGGGAGGGATGGGGGCGACGTGAAGAAGTGCCTGTGCAGATTACTTCTACTAGCATATTTAGCTAGTTTATATCAGCACATTACGGTGAAGCAATGAATAACCCGAAAACAACCTGAAAAGCTCTGAGGTTTAGTATCTACAGTACTAACGTTGGGCACGTTTTATTAAAAGAGGTGGAACACAATCTTATTTATCTTAAATTAGCACAGACAGATACCCTGATGCATGCTCAATAATCCAGGTAGAAAATTTAAAAAAAAAAAGCTAAGTCTGGTCCTCTGGACATTCAAAAAACAACACAAAGCAACAAAAAAAAAACTGTAGAAACGTTTCGTCTTTCGTCCGGAAGTCTTTCGGACGAAAGACGAAACGTTTCAACAGTTTTTGTTGTTGTTGTTGCTTTGTTTTGTTTTTTGAATGTCCAGAGGACCAGACTTAGCTTTTTTAGATAGCACAGACAGAGCTCAGCCAAAGCCTTAAAGTCCTCCATCACCGAGCCTGGCTGTTAGTTTAAACATCAGGTGTAATACAAGCAGGTCATGCAGCCACACTGCTGCAATACTGTGGAATAAATGCTGATACTAATTGTTTTATTTTTATTAGTTAATTTAATTGTGTTTTGCAATGATAGGATGCACCTACTGTATTTAGTTTGTAATAAGCCTGGATGGTATTTTGGACTCTGTGCAGCTCCTAGAGATTAAATGTCCTCTAAATAGCTCCATGTCATTTGCACAGTTTCGGTGTTGGCCAAATTGTGACATCAGATGCTTAGAAGATGAGAAGTACCGGTACCTCATTCTAACCAATGGGCAAAGTGGATTCTATGTCCAGGTGAGTAAATGTTGCAATTTTCAGTATATGTACTTATGTGACAGGTACTTGTAAACCTTCATTAAAACATATTGTACATTTATTCTTCCAGATTCAGCTGACAGTGACGTGCCTGGAGCTGCAGAGCTGCACGCTGGTTATATGGACACCAACAGAACACCTGGAGTTGGACTTTTCTTTTTTACAAATACTTTACAGATAAACAGATGAAACACTTCCATAACTTTTACTTTTCAAACATGTTTCCAACATTGATAGATGAATTTTTTTGCAAATAAGATTCAGCTCTGCCACAAATACCTTGAGCTAAAATGCAGTAAGCACATAAATATTCATACCGTACACAACACATCATATGAAGCTGCTTTGGAGAAAATACCAGTCTTAATAGTTGTTTATTAGTTTTTAGTTTTATTAAAAAAATTAAACTCCAAGGCATAATATCACCTTCAGACATATTAACTCCATCCATCCATCATCTTCCTCCTGGTTTTACGTCATGTCACAGGGGCAGCAGCTTGAGCAGGGAGTGTCCAGACAGCAACTTCTTCCATCTCTTCTGGGAGGACTCTTACAGACTTCCCAGACCACTCCAGCATGTCCTGGGTCTTCCCTGGGGTCTCCTCCCAGTCTACATGTTAACATACAATAAAATGTACAGACAAAAATAAAAACATTATTTTGCAACTAACATATTTGTTTCAGTTGTACCTCGTTTGTCTTTACAAAACAATCAATGAAAGTGATGTGAAAGCTTGTTAAAGTGTAATAACAAATAGCTTTTCAGTTTTCATTTTTTGACATCGTGATGTTTTCAACAGCTGTGCTACATCATCCATTACAAAGCTCTGTCTTAGTTTTGTCAAAGTCATTACAACTTGATCTACAACAGGCAGACAATGAAACAGGAGCAAATTGTTGTAAGCAGGAAACTACTTAGTTTACTACTACTACTACTAGTTTACTACTCCAGCGGTTAATGTCATGGTCAGGTTGAGGCAGGGGGACAGCAAAGGGCGGCTGAGCTGAGGGAACTATCATAAAAAAATAAAAATACATGGAATTAGGGTTCCATAAAAAAAAGACTGTGTTCCAAATATTAGCCACATTGTTTACAAAATATTTGACAAACAGCGTGGAAATGCTGTTAATAAAGCAAACTACTCAGTAAAAAAATTAATTATTTTTTGTATGCAGTCAGTTCTTACCATCTTCAGCACTGTCCTCAAAGGAAAGGTCTCTGTGCAGAGGTGGAAGCTGCACTTGTGCTGGAATCTGAAAAGGAGCGATATCTTTCAGTTATTTATTTATGGCTTCAGTATAATTTTAAGACAACAGATGAAGTAGCTGTGAAAATTATCCAGACATTGCTATTGATGCAACAAATAGATATTTAAGGGTGAGTTGAAACGAACCTTTATACAACTCTGTATTCTTTGCACTCTCTTTTTCCTTCAGTAGAAATGACAGCGGTGATGGAAGGGCCACGGATGTCTGTTGTGATGGAAGGGCCACGGATGTCTGTTGTGATGGAAGGGCCACGGATGTCTGTTGTGATGGAAGGGCCACGGGTGTCTGTTGTGATGGAAGGGCCACGGATGTCTGTTGTGATGGAAGGGCCACGGATGTCTGTTGTGATGGAAGGGCCACGGATGTCTGTTGTGATGGAAGGGCCACGGATGTCTGTTGTGATGGAAGGGCCACGGATGTCTGTTGTGTGTTTGCCAGGACTGTAAACAATCAGAAGAAAGTAAACAAATGATTTTATGTACCGTAGCTTAAAAACATAAAGCATCAGATTTCTTTTCAGTAATAGAATGTACATTTCTTTACCCTTAACTGTTGAGGATTCTGAATCACCTGATGCGTCTGAACACCTGGACACCGTTGCAGTTGGACCTAAATAAAGATAATGTATCAGTCACTGTATGAATCCCAATTGAACACAACAGGTGGTGTTTAGTGGAAACTCAAAAAGTTGTGCTTTTATTCCTTCTGCTTCTGCCAGAACACAATAGGTCAAGGCTCAGTTTTGGAGGGTTATTCATCGTAAAAGAGAATAACACTCCAGTCCTGAAATCACCTACTTTAAGAAAAACCTGTCTTTGCTCTGTTTGACACTGGGGTTCCCTCTGTTTCCGCTGATCCTGACACTGTGTACACGGAGACAAATATGGGAGAGAGACTAAACACAAGCAGATTATATTTTAGAATTTCATCAAGTGTAACTATAGTGTGCGTACTGCTCTGACTTAAGGCCGAGATACACTCGAGCGTTCTCACGATACGCCTATACGCAGCGTACGTACGTCAAGGCAAAAGCGTAGCCCCTCAGGGCATGTACGCGCAAAGCTTTTTTTTAACGTGCGCGATACGCGGTGTCTGACCATAAACTTCCCCGGCGCCGGACTGTTTTGTATGTTACACAAATGAAATAAATTCCCCTTTTTTATCGCTGATTGGGCCTTTTCTTTTTTTTTTGCCTAAAGTCAAGTAATCACTTCTTCCTCCGTTCACTCCATGATTGAAATGAATGAATTCAGGTCCTACCTGGGTGCGCGATGTTTTAAATATCCCTGGTGGGCTGTGTGCTGCAGGAAAAGTGCTCCCTGTTATTATTTTTATTTCTGAGAGAACTTTTTATAACATATATAGTAGAAACACCGTATCAGAACACCGCCGCGGTCTTCAGCGAGCTACATGAGCTGAGTGAAAGCTGTCAATCATTTCAGTAGGCGTGTCAGCAAGTAACCAATCAGCGAGCTCAGTTGAGTCCCCTCCGTGCGCAGCTGCTCATATTACAACAAGGAGAACGCGAGCGTTTGAAAGCTGATAGTTTCTGAAGTATAGCAGCAAAACACATGCGCACAAAATGCGCGCGTAGAGTGGCGTACCTGAGGACGCTCAAGTGTATCTCGGCCTTCAGGAGCGTAGAGGGTGAGATGCTCAGCATTGCAGCCTCCAATCCTTCGTACTCCTCCATCACTATGAGAAATCAAAAAATTATATTGTAAAAAAAATCAAGGATCAGTTTGGGAGGAATATTCAGTTTTTAAGGCAATTTTTGTCCTTTCATCTTAAAATTGTTAATACAACATTCTTAGTTGCTCACCCAGATGTTTCTGTGGCACACTGGATGGTGTGGTTGTATGACTGGATGATGATTTCTGTCTCTTGAGCAGGTGCTGCTGCAGCTTCTAGTCTCCCAGCACTTCTGAATCATCTGTGACATCCCCTCCTCTTTGATGAACTGCAGACAAACATTTCGCCGCACAATGTCCTCTCTCTATGGCTCAGATTTGTTCTGCACACTAGGATAATTTTTTATCATTTTGGCCTCAGGAGAGGGGTCCTGACGAATAAATCCAAGGGGTCCCTTGCGGAAAACAACTCTTTGTTTTCCTGGATAAAAGATGGTCTTCTTCTGCATTTTGGCCTAGTATGGAGCAAAAAAGGGTAGATCATGCGTTAAAAAAAATCTGAAAACCTTTTAAATATATTTTGCATAAGAGCTCAACTGATTATTCAACGTACTGATAGTTCAAAAAGTTTCTATTTAAGGAAACTAGCAGATTGACCTGCATCAAGGAAACAAATATATTTTCCATTCTGTTCATTTAGCTCTAAACATCAAAAGGTGCTCAAATGCAGCTAAAGACAGGAAGGACATAAAATATAATGATTTATCCGTTTTTATTTACTTGTACTGCAATCAGATATCAGTGTTTCAACACAGTGTACTCTCTCTGATATTATTATTTTAATTATTATTACATTTTGGCAAAAATTGAAACAGAATCTATGATTGTGAAAAAAATGCTGACTTTATCCTCACTCTAATAAAAAACACTGAGCATAATCTGTGATCAATCAATCAATCAATCAATCACCTTTATTTAACCAGGTAGAGCCCGTTGAGATCGAGATCTCTTTTACAAGGGTGACCTGGTCAAGTGGTCAGCAGCACACGTCACAATATTCACAATATATGTGAATAAAACATAAAGTAATCCTGATCCTTAAAAGTTAGTGTTTTTTAGGCAGCGTTGCAACACTTACTTTTTAAGAAATCACCACAGTTTTATTGTAAAACACAGACACATAAACCACACATAAAACCATAATGGTTTTATTACTGGCCAACGCCAGACAAAGGAGCACACTGTGGTAGAAAGTAACGCTGCCATTACATGAATATATGTTCGGTCGGAAAAAAACGCGATCATGACGATAAACATGTTTCATATATTTATGTTTTGCCCTCAGCATAACTTACCTTTTAAATGTGAAGGATGCATGTAAAGATCGCTTTTCTTTAGTTTGTTTTCGCGTGTTGTCCATCTCGGGTCGAAATGTCATCACTTCCGGGTCATCACTTCCGGGTCGTCACTTCCGGGTCAGCCTCGTTAGGACATTCCCTTTCCGTGTGATTCTCTCGTTTGCTAAAGTGTTTCAGAAAATGTTAATTTGTTTCAGGAAAATGTTAATTTGTTTCAGAAAATGTTAAAGTGTTTCAGAAAATGTTAATTTGTTTCAGAAAATGTTAATTTGTTTCAGAAAATGTTAAAGTGTTTCAGAAAATGTTAATTTGTTTCAGAAAATGTTAATTTGTTTCAGAAAATGTTAAAGTGTTTCAGAAAATGTTAATTTGTTTCAGAAAATGTTAATTTGTTTCAGAAAATGTTAAAGTGTTTCAGAAAATGTTAAAGTGTTTCAGAAAATGTTAATTTGTTTCAGAAAATGTTAATTTGTTTCAGAAAATGTTAAAGTGTTTCAGAAAATGTTAATTTGTTTCAGAAAATGTTAATTTGTTTCAGAAAATGTTAAAGTGTTTCAGAATTTGTTAAAGTGTTTCAGAAAATGTTAATTTGTTTCAGAAAATGTTAAAGTGTTTCAGAATTTGTTAAAGTGTTTCAGAAAATGTTAATTTGTTTCAGAAAATGTTAAAGTGTTTCAGAATTTGTTAAAGTGTTTCAGAAAATGTTAATTTGTTTCAGAATTTGTTAATTTGTTTCAGAACTATTTGTTAAAGTGTTTAGCCTTATTTGTTAATGTGTTTTGCACCTCAGGGCCACCGTACCCTTTTTGTACTGATCAGTTTCTCCAGCTGGTAAAATGTAGGAGTTGCTGAAAAAAATAATAGCAGTACTGTGATAAAATTTAATTCAAAATTTTACATTTTCAGTTTTTTTGATAAAGATACCTGCTGTGAGCCATTTTTTCTTGTCTTTGCTTTTTCGAACGGCATGAAGACAGGTGGGGAAGGCAGGGTCCTCATGGACGTGGACATCCCGGACATGGTTTAGAATTGAGTTCCATTTCGCCACCCTCTCTGGTCCGGTTTGGGATGTTGCTGCAGTCCAGTATATGTGATTTTTAATGGCTGGTAACCACTTCTTCAGTTCCTCGAATTTTTTTTTCTTACTTATCTTGTCTAGCTTCTTCGAAATTCCTATATAAGAAAATACTATTTTATATAGATCTCTTCATCTATAATTTTTTTTATTTTCAGTTCTGTTTTTTTGTTTTTCATATTTTTAAACAGTTTACACAATGTATATGAATTGTTATAAAAACAATGTACCTTTCTCCATGTGCCAGACATCATAAAACTGATTGATTTGGCTTTCCCTGAGAAATTTCTGAATCTGTGGATGTCTGTCAGTGACTATGCAGTCAATAGTCAATTTGTGCTCTTCCAATAGTGCAAGGCTTCTCTTCAGACCCTCCTTCTCCATATTAGTGCTGCCACCAACTTCATTGCTCTGAAAGAACACCAGTATGTTAAAAAGCATTACCACATGCAAGTCCATGCATTTTAAATCTCCCTACAGAGACATTAATTTGTACTCACCTGAACTAATTGAATATCGATGACAGTGTTGGTTCTCATGTTCATCATTGTATAGCTTCCAAATTTTGCAGAATGACCTAAAAGTATACAAATACAGTTAAACTGTTATCACACTTCATCACATATTAAATCTGCACTATGTAACTTTGTAGTGCAGTCTGTAACTTTTCTAACAATATATTTTTAACATATGTCTTCACTCTGTCACCATCTACTGACAGACTGGTGTAAAACAAAGTAATCTCTGAAAAAAACTATACTGTAGTCCCCTTGCTTCTCTATCAGCATTTATAAAAACACTAAAAACACAGAGTGACCCGTCCTTAACCAGCCTATAAAAACAGAGTTTGTAACCAGCAAATAAAAACAGAGCTTGAATTTGAATTTCAGCAGAGCAAGGGGGCAGAGCCATATATGGCTCTGACGGGGAGGGATCAGAATGCTTTGCCTGTTGAAAATATTTCTAAGTTCTGTGCTCTACAGAAAGTTACACATCCATCCATCCATCCCTTTTCTTCCGCTTATCCGGGGTCGGGTCGCGGGGGTAGCAGCCTAAGTAGGGAGGCCCAGACTTCCCTCTCCCCAGCCACTTGGAGCAGCTCCTCTGGGGGAATCCCAAGGTGTTCCCAGGCCAGCCGAGAAACATAGTCCCTCCAGCGTGTCCTGGGTCTTCCTCTGGGTCTCCTCCCGGTGGGACATGCCCGGAACACCTCACCAGGGAGGCGTCCAGGAGGCATCCTAACCAGATGCCCAAGACACCTCAACTGGTTCCTCTCGATGTGGAGAAGCAGCGGCTCTACTCCGAGTCCCTCCCGGATGACTGAGCTTCTCACCCTATCTCTAAGGGAGAGTCCAGCACACCCTGCGGAGAAAACTCATGCGGCTGAAAGTTACACATAGCACCTTTAATTAGTATATAACTAACCTGGAGAGTCTGCTCTCATGTCACCACCAAGGATGACATTTTCCTTGCTGAGGTGGAGCAGCATGTCATTCTGGGATGCCTTCCATTTGCTGATAATAGCAGGTTCTATATAAGTTCTTGCGTGTCGACGAAAAGTTTCGTAAACAAAGAGTTGTAGGTGCAAAGCCCTGAAGACCTGATGGCACACACACACACACACAAAAAAAAATCAGTCAATTTTATAAACTGACACAAGATTATGATACTTAAATTCTGATTAGATTTCAAAAGTATGAAAATTTGAAATACCTTTTGTATTGTTATAAATGATGCTCCAGAGAGATATACTGCAGCTGAGAGTTGAAGATTTCCTGCTGGAGTGCTACGTAGTAGTGGCTGGCTGTTCCAGGTCCTACTGTACTTACAGTGGGGGCAGTTCTGCACCACGGAGATGAATGTGCCGCGTTGACGCTTGTTAACGGTACATGTGCGCTTGCACACAGGACACGCCTTGAACAACTCTAAAATGTTGGTCTCATACACAATATATTTTTTTTCATTGTGTATTGTAGTTGGTGTGATGTTTCTGAAAATAAAAATTTAAAAGACATTTACATTTGAATTGATATATGTTATATGAAGTTCACTAAATAGATAATCATTTACTCACGACATGTCTGCAGATGTGGTTAAATCTGTGATAGATTCATCAGCATCATAAGTTGGGTCCAGCTCTTCAGGAATGAACATTGAGCTAGTGCCCTCAAGTTCCACTTCCATGTGCTCTTCCAGACCTGTCTTTATGGGAGTAGACGTGACGACAGTGTGATGTGCAGAGAAGGGGATTTTTGGCATGCCAACACAAGCGTCACTGGTTATCACTGTAGCGTTGACACCTGGTGAGATATACAAAAAGCCAAAAACTCACCCTCTAAGAAGCGGGCTAAAATAGTTATTCTATTAAAAAAGGTATGATGATAAACACTAATGGGTGTCTTATATACGCGTTACTTGTGCACAGTATGTTGAGCTGAATTTAAATCTTTATATGTGTTGAATATTATTATACAAAAGTAATTTTATGAGTAACAAACAATTTGATATTTAGTCAAATAAAGTCAAAGCTACAAACCTTTTGATCTGTAGTTGGGCTGAAGAGTTCTCAGAGATAATTGTGTACCCACAGTTCGTTTTTGAACTTGCTCATTCTCTGTTTGGCAAGCAGCGTCTCTTCTTGTAGATGTTTGAGCCTGTAAGATAACAGACAGATAAATGAAAAGGTTTTTATGTTTAATGAAAGATGTTATATAACCTAACAATTATATCTAAATTGAAAAATACTAATTATATCACAGCCGGACTAAAGATTTTGACAATATATTTCTGGCAAAACAACATGTGAACACAAACTAGAATTGTTTGCAGCTTGGCCCACTATTATGCAAGATGAGACACTGTCTCATGCAGCACATTCAGCTTTTTATATATTTATTAGTGAGCATTGAGGTGACCTACAACACTTGGATATTATGCACTGTACTGAAAACATAAATAACATATATATGCATGCTCTACATAACAGCTGCTGATGTTATGGAGAAAATATTTGAAGAGGACAGTGATAATTAGCATATTTGTCACTCAGAAAACTTTTTATGGTTTTGATAAACAGGATCTTGTGACCATCAGTAGAAAATATTAGGTCTCAAAGTGTTACAACTACCAGCTTTGTAAAGACAATCGTTCAGATTAAGATGAAAACACACACTATAGGGCTGCAACTAACGATTATTTATCTGTTCTGTTTACGCCTCCCTCCTCG
>JBBPBX010020633.1:0-10324 GCA_038048925.1 Garcialebias charrua | reverse complement strand
TATGTGTGTGTGTAATGTACATATATGCTTACACAGATAGCTGTCTCTGTTTCCGAGTGCCTGTCCTGTTTATGCCTGCCTGTTCTTGTTTTTGTAAGTTTTTTTGCTGCCACACCAGCATTTTGTTCTTGCTTTTTAAAACAAAACATTTTTATTTTAAACACCTGCCTTCGCCTGCATGCCTGCAAATCGGTCAAAAACTCAAGGCACGTTTCGTTATCTTTTTCATTGTGTTTTAAAAGACCAACACAGGTGAATGGGTCCCAACAAATTATTATTTTTAGCTTGATATTTTTGAGCGCATAACTGCAAACTTTTCATTGAACATTTTATTATTGACAGATCTCTCTTCCTCCTATGAAATAGGTGAAATCGGTTTATCTCAGAAACTCTTTACTTTCCTATGTAAAGCCAAATCAGTGGGACGATTCAGTTTTGTTTGGTATTAATTTTCATGGAGGAGTGTGTGAGTGGCAGATTATTTTGAAGTTTTGGTCAGAACAGCAGATTTTTGTTTATTAAATACACCGTGCCCCACCCACATGCACTTCTGAGCTGACGTGTCCGAGCGTGTTTTATTTTACTGTTGTTTACAAATATATCTTTAACATATTTATAACTTTTAAAAAATAATTTAAAGAACTCTCTTGTGCGTGTATAAGCTCAGTTTAGACAGGGGTCCATTCAATGAGACGACGGGCACGAGGTGCCGCTGCAATGAGCCCACTTTCTGAGTGCACATTTTTATGCAGATTTAACAGCATTCAGTTCAATACTCCTCTTCTGGTCATCATTAAACACAATGCAGAGTTATTTGTGACAGTTTGATCTTATTTAAACCGAGCTGATCATCCAGCACGGTTACACAGCACAGTTTTCTCTTTGCTGGATTTGAATATCCTCAGCCCCAAGCTCTTCACCTCCAGTTTTTCCTCAGTAGAAAAGGAAAAGGGGTTATTGATATTGGTTATTGGGTTATTGTTATTAAATAATTCACCTCGTTTATGCTCGCCACCGTGTCTACGCCAAACTACGCCCACATACACTCACCCTCGAGGCAGGTTATTGTACGTCCATCCTCATTGGATGAATCCTGTGGCTGTGGGCGGACACTGGGCTGAACAAAATTAGCATCAATGAGCCACAAAACGAGGGGGCGTGGACAGACATCTGTCAATCATTCTGAACCATGACGAAACAGTAACAGTACGGGGCTGTAACAATTTAGCCCTTTGGAACAACCCTGGGATTTTTCCCAGGTGGTTTGACACCAGTTTTGTGGTAACTTTAACAAAATGTGACATTATTTCTAAATGTATTTATTTTAAAGTTGTTATTTTAAAGTTTTTTTATTTTTAAATAGTTATTGTAAATGCCAGGAGAGAGGCCCATGGTTCCAGCCGTAAGTTCAAGATCTTTAGTAAGTTAGGCCAAGGAATTACTACATAATTAAACACAAACTATCAATTTTAGAACTTCTTTTTCATTTTCTTGAAACATAAGATGGTTAAAAAAATTACCATATGACATTAGTAAAGTGCATCTTTTAAAATCAATAAAATATCATTTAAGCTAAAACAAGAGATCATAATATTCCAATTAAACAATTCATGTTTGTATGTGTGTATGTTTTCTGCAGATGATCGATCACCTATGAGCAACACAAACATCAAACCATCATAACATCAAAGTACTGGCCACAATGGGAAGTTTGTTTTTACATTGTATTCTAAATCTTATCGGTCTCCTGTTTCTTATTAGCCCCTCACTGGCTTATTCACTAAAAAACTGCACCATAAGTTATCAAGAGAATTCCTCTGTTGCTGTTTCTTTGGATTGTGCACACAACAAACTCATGACTGTCCCTGATGACATCCCCAGAGATGCTGCTTACCTACAACTTTCTGCTAATCTAGTTAAAAAAATTAACAAGGAAGATTTTGCTGGCATGTCAAAGTTGAGATATTTGGATCTTCAATTCAATCAAATCACTTTTGTGGACAATGGATCATTCATTGATTTGGTTTCCCTAAAAACACTGATGATGTCAGAAAACAACCTCACCTCTTTGACTGGCAACATGTTTCAAGGTCTTTCCAACCTCACCATGCTTGATCTCCAGGGAAACAAGATTCAGTTCATTCATGCCTCAGCCGTCCAGTTCCTGGTCAACTTAGAAGAACTGAATTTAGGCAGCAATAGTTTCCAACAAGTCACTGATATTCAACCCATTCTACAATTACCACAAATACGGAGGCTTGAGCTTAGAGGTACTCCACTGTCCTCCTTTGAAACTAAAGACCTTCCACTGAACCTCTCATCAAGTCTGAAAGAGCTGCTTGTTGATGGGTTCAACTTCAAAAAGTTCAGCATCACAACACCAGTCTTTCCTGACCTCCAGATGTTAGAATTTAGTATAATCATAGATCATGATAAAATTATATGGGACATTCCTGACAAAGCCTTACTAAGGAACATAACAGATCTGTATATTCTTCTACCTGTGTTTTCTTTTGAAGGAATCCAAAAAGTCCTGAAGAGTCTCGACAAACTGACAAATCTTAGATTGAATTATGTGCAAATGTGGATTAAAAAGGGATTATTATCTACAGTCTGCAAAATACCAACTCTGAGGAAACTGGAATTGTATCAAAACAGATTAAACAAATTTACTTTGAATCTTGCACCTTGTTCTCAGCTGACAGAACTTAACCTGCGGACCACTTACATGTCTGACCTTCAAACAGGTTTCATACAATCATTGAAGAACCTGCGTTCCCTGAATTTGGTAAACAACCAACTGACCAAAGTTCCACCTGGCATAAGGAGCCTCACTCTCCTTGAGATCTTGAACATAGATTCAAATGTGATCTCTCAGTTGACCTGTGAGGATTTTGTGAACATGACACATCTTACAGAGCTTTCCCTAAGTAGTAACCATATTATCAAACTGGAGAAATGTGTATTTGAAAGTCTGACCGAGCTAAAGTTTTTAGATGTGAGCTACAATGTGTTGCAAACTTTTGAAGACACATTCAACGTTTCCCTTCAGAAGCTAGAGACCTTGGATATTAGCCACAACCCTCTGATAACTCTAGGAATGGGTGATTTTCAGGGTTTAAAGTCGCTAAAACAACTGGATGTAACATCCATGTCTCTTGAAAAGTTGAATTGTAAAACAGTTCTAGGATTAAACAACCTTAAAGCTCTTAGTGTATTTCTTCCAAGAGAATCTGAGATCGACTTCAGAGAACTAAAACACATAGAAATGATCACAATCCACACAAATGCTGGCAGCGCTTTCAAAATTCCTCAACCAGCCAGTTATGAAGCCCAAACTCACTCAGCAGTTTTGAAAAGTCTCACAGTAATTAACAGTGGCACTTCATTTGAGCTGCCAAAACAGATGTTTCAGATTTTTAAACACCTGGAATACTTTAAGGCGGTCAGAGTTTATGGTAATCCTCCTGATGTGGACACATTTCAATTGAACTCACAGCTCAAGACACTGATATTTGCAGACTCAGATTTATCACATTTGAATCGTGAAATGTTCCTACCAATTCCAAACCTGGAGATTCTTGATCTTTCTTCGTCTAAGTTCAAGTCTTTGGATTTTCTGGCACAGGCCAATCTTTCTGCACTCAGATACCTGAAAGTGACTGACAATGAGATCAATGTGATTAGTGAGAGTGTGTTCCAGTTTCTCCCCTCTCTCATATACTTGAACCTGGACAACAACCCGTTCACCTGTGAATGCTCAAATGCATTTTTCATTCAGTGGATAAAGGACAACAAGCAAACACAGGTGGCAAACGCTTATCAGTATAAATGTTCATTTCCTGTGGACAAACGAGGAACCTTGTTACTAGACTTTGATGTCCAGTCCTGTTGGAATGATGGCAACTTATTTTACTTCATCTTCAGCTCTTGTCTGGTTGTTCTGACTCTCCTCACTTCCTTCATCTACCACTTCCTGAGGTGGCATTTAGCCAACACATTCCAAATCCTCCAGGCCTTTCTTTTTGACAACAAGATGAGGAAGAGGGGAGATGCTCATCAGTTTGATGCCTTTGTGTCCTACAACGTCCACAATGAGGACTGGGTTTACAGAGAGATGCTTCCAGTTCTGGAGGGACAGCAGGGCTGGAGACTCTGTCTGCACCACAGAGACTTCCAACCAGGTGAGTTCACCTGTTCAAGCATGTTTTTACTTTTAATTCCATTTAATTACAAAAATATTGATGGTGATTCATTATTAACAATTTGCATATGAAAATACAGAATAATGTATTTTTTGTCATTGTAACAAGTACAATAAACTTACGTGCCATCTTTATGGAGTCAAAAGATGTACCTGTTATGTGTCAAATGCCAAAACGCTGAAAATGCCTGAAATAAACATACCCAAATTAGATGAAATGTTCTACAATTGTTTTACTTTGTTTTGTTTTGGTTTTTGAATGTCCAGTGGACCAGACTTAGCTTTTCTAGATAGATGAAATGTTGTTCTTGAACGTATTGAAGTATATTCATATGCTTTGTCTCTATGTAAAGGTAACCCTAATTTTTTAATCCACATTTTAACTTTAACTATTATTTAGTTTTTGACGTTGAAACACCCATTTTATTAGAATAACTTGTACCAATTGGCAAGAACGATGGATCAGGCTTGAAAGGATGTGCAACAGGTTAGGCTTGTTAAAGATGGGAATTGTAATGGTAAAACAAGTGAGGAGAGTGTAATGGGAAGATGGAAGATATATTTTGAGGAGCTAATGAATGAAATGAATGAAAGAGAAAGAAGAGTAGATATCATAGAATTTGTGGACCAGGAAGTGGGAAAGATTAGTGAGGGTGAAGTCCAGAAAGCTCTGAAAAGAATGAAGAAGGGGAAGGCAGTAGGACCTGATGACATACCAGTGGAGGTTTGGAAATGTCTTGGAGAGATGGCAGTGAGGTTTTTGACTCAAATATTCAATGGCATATTTGAGGGTGAGAAAATGACTGAGTAATAGAGAAGAATTGTGCTGGTGCCCATTTTTAAGAACAAGGTTGAGGTACAGAGTTGAAGCAAATATAGAGAAATTAAGGTGATGAGTCACACAATAGAGCTCTGGGAAAGAATTGTAGAAACTAGACTAAGATGAGAAGTGACTATCTGTGAACAGCAGTATGGCTTCATGCCAATAAAGAGCACCACAGATGCCATCTTTGCTTTGTGAATCCTGACAGAGAAGAACAGAGAGAGTCAGAAAGAACTCCATTGTGTCTTTGTGGATTTAGAAAAAGCATATGACAGGGTGCCGGGGGAGAAGGTGTGATATTGCATGAGGATATCTGGAGTGGAAGAGAAGTACTGTATGTTAGACTGGTACAGGATATGTATGAGGACAGCAGGACACTGGTAAGATGTGCTTTAGGAGTGACAGATTGCTTCAAAGTGGAAGTGGGAGTGTATGGCTCTGAACCCCTTCTTGCTTGCTCTGGTGATGGACTGACTAACAGTTGAGATCAGGCAGGAATCCCCTTGGACTTCGATGTTTGCAGATTATATTGTGATATCTGGTGAGAACAGGGAACACGTGGAATATAACTTGGAGGTGTGAAGGTATGCACTTGAAAGAAGAGGAATGAAAGTAATCTATAGTAAGATAGAATGCATGTGTGTGTGAATGAGAGGGAGGCTGGTGGAACAGTGAGGCTACAAGGATCAGAGGTCACAAAGGTGCAGGACTTCAAGTACTCTGGGTCCAATGTCCAGGAAAATGGGGAGTATGGTGAGGAGGTGAACGAGAGTCATCAGGAGTGGATGGAGAAATGTTTCAAGAGTGATTTGCAACAAAAGGATGTCAGCAATGGTCAAAGAAAAAGTTTACAAGACAGTGGTGAGACCAGCTGTGGTGTGTAGTCTGGAGACATCAACATTAACAAAAAAACAGGAGAAAGAACAGGAAGTGGTGGAAATGAAGATGTTGAGGTTCCCCTTTGGAGTGACAAGGATGGATGATACTTGGAATGATGTCATCAGAACAACTGGGAGATAAACTTAAAGAGGCCAGACTGAGATGGTTTGGACATGCCCAGAGTAGGGACAATGGGTATATTGGTAGAATAATGTTAGAAATGCTGATGCCATGAAAAAGACAGAGGAAGACCAAATACAAGATATATTTATACAGCTAAAGAGGGCATGGAGGTAGTTGGAGTGAGGACAAAGGATGCAGAGGACCGAGTGAGATGGAGGATGTTCCGCTGTAGCGACCACTGAAGAGGGAAAAGCCGAAAGAAGATTAATGAACTAGAAAGTTCCTGGAGAAACTTCGACGGGGGCTGCCAGGCTACCGCCCGCTAGCAGCCGTCCTGAATACAAATGGCTCCAAATGTTCATAGCATACATCACAGAGCTAAATTAAAGTCTTGAAATGATAGTAAAAGGTGTTTGGGTTCACTTTCAGCTAACATTACACCAAATTTCAGCTAAATAGCATTAAAAATGGCCGAATTATGGTGTTTTTTATCTTTTAGATAAGGCGGCCATCTTGGATTTTTTAATTTTTAATCAGGGTTTATTAGAGCTCATTCTCAGCTACTAAGTTGCCAAGTTTTGTCTCAATAGCTCTAAAAATGGCCGAGTTATGGCATTTTTTGTCATCTTAGCTATGGCGGCCATCTTGGATTTTTATTTTTGGTTTTGGTACGTGATAGAGGATGTCTTCAGCTACAATCTCACCAAATTTCAGCTCTCTATGTATAAAGATGGTCGAGTTAAAGCCATTTGAATGTAGCTATGGCGGCCATCTTGGATTTTTATTTTTGGTTTCCGTACGTGATAGAGGATGTCTTCAGCTACACCCTCACCAAATTTCAGCTCTCTATGTATAAAGATGGCCGAGTTATAGCCATTTGAAAGTAGCTATGGCGGCCATCTTGGATTTTTGATTTTGATATGGAATATGATAGGAAACATTGTCAGCTATCACCATACCAAGTTTCAGCTCAATATCACTAAAATTGACCATTTTACAGTATTTTGACTTTTTTGCGTTGTCGGCCATCTTGGAAATTGGATTTTCAATTGAAATTTATTAGGGATCATTGTCAGCTACCCATTTGCCAAATATAAGTTCCATATCTCCATCAAAATGGCCGCTTCACCTAATTTGCTTGTTCAAATGGCCGCTTCACCTAATTTGCTTGTTTAATTCAAAATGGCCGACTCACCTAATTAGCTGGTTTGATTCAAAATGGCCGACTCACCTAATTAGCTGGTTTGATTCAAAATGGCCGACTCACCTAATTAGCTGGTTTGATTCAAAATGGCCGACTCACCTAATTAGCTGGTTTGATTCAAAATGGCCGACTCACCTAATTAGCTGGTTTGATTCAAAATGGCCGACTTACCTAATTAACTAGTTTGATTCAAAATGGCCGACTCACCTAATTAGTTGGTTTGATTCAAAATGGCCGACTCACCTAATTAGCTGGTTTGATTCAAAATGGCCGACTCACCTAATTAGCTGGTTTGATTCAAAATGGCCGACTCACCTAATTAGCTGGTTTGATTCAAAATGGCCGACTCACCTAATTAGCTGGTTTGATTCAAAATGGCCGACTCACCTAATTAGCTGGTTTGATTCAAAATGGCCGACTCACCTAATTAGCTGGTTTGATTCAAAATGGCCGACTCACCTAATTAGCTGGTTTGATTCAAAATGGCCGACTCACCTAATTAGCTGGTTTGATTCAAAATGGCCGACTCACCTAATTAGCTGGTTTGATTCAAAATGGCCGACTCACCTAATTAGCTGGTTTGATTCAAAATGGCCGACTCACCTAATTAGCTGGTTTGATTCAAAATGGCCGACTCACCTAATTAGCTGGTTTGATTCAAAATGGCCGACTCACCTAATTAGCTGGTTTGATTCAAAATGGCCGACTCACCTAATTAGCTGGTTTGATTCAAAATGGCCGACTCACCTAATTAACTAGTTTGATTCAAAATGGCCGACTCACCTAATTAGCTAGTTTGATTCAAAATGGCCGACTCACCTAATTAGCTAGTTTGATTCAAAATGGCCGACTCACCTAATTAGCTAGTTTGATTCAAAATGGCCGTCTCACCTAAGTAGCTTGTGTATTGAACCTGCCCTGTATATTGCCTTGTATATTGAACCAAGATGGCGCCCTGATTCAAAATGGCCGCCTCACCTAATGAGCTTGGTTGATTCAAAATGGCCACCTCAACTAATTATCTAATTTCATCCAAAATGGCCGCCTCATCTAATTAGCTTGTGTATTGAACCTACCTTGTATATTGCCTTGTATATTGAACCAAGATGGCGCCCTGATTCAAAATGGCCGCCTCACCTAATGAGCTTGGTTGATTCAAAATGGCCGACTCACCTAATTAGCTAGTTCTATTCAAAATGGCCGACTCACCTAACTAGCTTGTGTATTGAACCTGCCTTGTATATTGCCTTGTATATTGAACCAAAATGGCGCCCTGATTCAAAATGGCCGCCTCACCTAATGAGCTTGGTTGATTCAAAATGGCCGCCTCACCTAATTAGCTAGTTTGATTCAAAATGGCCGACTCACCTAATTAGCTAGTTTGATTCAAAATGGCCGACTCACCTAATTAGCTAGTTTGATTCAAAATGGCCGACTCACCTAATTAGCTAGTTTGATTCAAAATGGCCGACTCACCTAATTAGCTAGTTTGATTCAAAATGGCCGACTCACCTAATTAGCTAGTTTGATTCAAAATGGCCGACTCACCTAATTAGCTAGTTTGATTCAAAATGGCCGACTCACCTAATTAGCTAGTTTGATTCAAAATGGCCGACTCACCTAATTAGCTAGTTTGATTCAAAATGGCCGACTCACCTAATTAGCTAGTTTGATTCAAAATGGCCGACTCACCTAATTAGCTAGTTTGATTCAAAATGGCCGACTCACCTAATTAGCTAGTTTGATTCAAAATGGCCGACTCACCTAATTAGCTAGTTTGATTCAAAATGGCCGACTCACCTAATTAGCTAGTTTGATTCAAAATGGCCGACTCACCTAATTAGCTAGTTTGATTCAAAATGGCCGACTCACCTAATTAGCTAGTTTGATTCAAAATGGCCGACTCACCTAATTAGCTAGTTTGATTCAAAATGGCCGACTCACCTAATTAGCTAGTTTGATTCAAAATGGCCGACTCACCTAATTAGCTAGTTTCATTCAAAATGGCCGACTCACCTAATAAGCTAGTTTCATTCAAAATGGCAGACTCACCTAATTAGCTAATTTGATTCAAAATGGCCGACTCAACTAATTAGCTAGTTTGATTCAAAATGGCCGATTCACCTAATTAGCTAGTTTGATTCAAAATGGCCGACTCACCTAATTAGCTAGTTTGATTCAAAATGGCCGACTCACTTAATTAGCTAGTTTGATTCAAAATGGCAGACTCACCTAATTAGCTAGTTTGATTCAAAATGGCCGACTCACCTAATTATCTTGTTTGATTCAAAATGGCCGACTCACCTAATTAGCTAGTTTGATTCAAAATGGCCGACTCACCTAATTAGCTAGTTTCATCCAAAATGGCCGTCTCATCTAATTAGCTTGTGTATTGAACCTGCCTTGTATATTGCCTTGTATATTGAACCAAGATGGCGCCCTGATTCAAAATGGCCGCCTCACCTAATGAGCTTGGTTGATTCAAAATGGCCGCCTCACCTAATTAGCTACTTTGATTCAAAATGGCCGACTCACCTAATTAGCTAGTTTGATTCAAAATGGCCGTCTCACCTAAGTAGCTTGTGTATTGAACCTGCCCTGTATATTGCCTTGTATATTGAACCAAGATGGCGCCCTGATTCAAAATGGCCGCCTCACCTAATGAGCTTGGTTGATTCAAAATGGCCACCTCAACTAATTATCTAATTTCATCCAAAATGGCCGCCTCATCTAATTAGCTTGTGTATTGAACCTACCTTGTATATTGCCTTGTATATTGAACCAAGATGGCGCCCTGATTCAAAATGGCCGCCTCACCTAATGAGCTTGGTTGATTCAAAATGGCCGACTCACCTAATTAGCTAGTTCTATTCAAAATGGCCGACTCACCTAACTAGCTTGTGTATTGAACCTGCCTTGTATATTGCCTTGTATATTGAACCAAAATGGCGCCCTATGTAACTCAGTTTCTCTGAAAAGTTAAGTCCCATTCATTTCCTATGGGAAATTTACGATTTTTGTTAGCAAAATATTTCGCGATGGTAACTCCGATTGCTTAGAAAAGTAATAGCACACATCTCGGAGTCGGGCC
>JBBPBX010020632.1:0-27888 GCA_038048925.1 Garcialebias charrua | reverse complement strand
AAAAACAAAAAACAAATGAGCTCATTAATTTAGGATACAAAATGTTAAATTAAAATGCACAGCTGCACTGTTTTTATGCCAGTGTTGCTCAAAGAACATGAATGAATACAGAAACATTAAATAATTGTCCCTGCGACAAAAGAGAGGGTACAGTAACTATATTTCTGGACAAAATACAAAATCTGACATTTAAATGGAAACATACCAAGAACACAAAGTGATAGTGTAAGAATGTGGTGCATGAACCAGTTGAACTTCACAATGCAGTTTCCAGGAATCGCTGTTAAATTGTTGTTATTTTTAAATAAACCTCTACTTATGCTGATATACTTTTAATTAGCATGTGGAAAAAGTCTCCACACAAAGCTCAAGTTCTATCTTTAATATAATAATAAAGGAAATGGGGAAAATTAAAAAGGATTAAAGCAGAATAAGACATCAAAAACTGTTAAATTACCAGGAGCAGCTGCAGACAGCTAAATGAGAACTGCAGGACAGAAAGGACACGAAGAGTTGGGAAAAAAAAACTTTGGAGAAGGGAAAGGTTAATTGTAACTAAGAATACTTATGACTCTTTGCATTTATCAGTTGCCAGGACCCCTCTTAAAGTTCTCTGACCTTTTGTTTGCCGCTGAATAAAACCTATGAAATAAATCACAGAGTGGCACACCTCGTCCATCTCTCCTGCTCTTTCTTGTATATTTACTTGTGTGTTTATTGACACTGGAAGTCCACGTGACATCGCTCTTTCTCTTTAGCTCCTCCACTTCTATCGTTTTAGACACCAGTGTTTCTTTCTCTCTTTTATGAACCCTGGGCCTGCATTAATAACACTGACACTCCATAAGAGTGTGAGATAAAGGAAAATGAAGATGGGAACCAGTGTCTCTCAATGTGCGCACTTCATCATACACCAGACAGCTGCTGGAACGATGGGGAGGAAGGAGGAGAAAAGACATAAGGAGGCGATAGAAAAAGATGGTTGCGGTCAACATTCGGGTGGCTGCACACAAAAGAGGAAACGGAAGAAGAAGCTACCTGGATTATCGTTGGAAACTACCATCTGAAAGGTTTTCTGTGAAACGTGGAAACAAAGCGGAGAATGTTGGCAGCATATATTCACGTCACATGAAAATGTTAAAGAAAAATGATAAAATTCAAAGAAAATGTGATCCAAATATAAGAAAAGCTCCTTTTCTTTGAGAAAATCTCAAAGTCTAATTTTTTTATCTTCATCACTTTATTGTGACATCAGTGACTTCTGTACCACTGGCATCATTTTCATGCCATCAACAGATGGTGGTGATGATTAATGACGGGGTACTGCTAACAGATTTTAAAATAAACTTCCAGATTTTATGTTTTTTGCTAGGAAGTGACTACGTCTTTTAACTTTCAGATACTTTCGCAATATAAAATGCAAACTTTGTGCACTTACGGTACATGGGAACGAGGTATGAAATGTTTTACATTTTTAAGGTTGATCACATCACTGGGACTGTCAGTTTTGTGTTTTCATGTGAGCTTTCTATATTTGTGTACAAATATGGGCCAAAACGTCTGAATGTTTAAGAAAACTAAACATTAATGAAATGTTTGGATAAAATATTACAATATTCCATCATTGTGAGTTATATAAAGTAAATTTATTGTATTAGCAGGTACTCCCACAGGATGTCTGTTTGTTTTCAGTGAGTTTGTGGATTCATCGGCTGATCAGCAACACTTATTCAGCCATGTTGTTGGATGTTTATTCCCATATGCAACTCCTTTTTTTAGTAAACACCACCAGCCCTCCACCTTTTACTAATCAGTCTCCATCACCTTTAATTGTCACTCCATGACTGCTCTCATCCAAACTGCACATTTGTATGTTTATTTTAAAACATTAATACTTAATATCACTCAATTTAATTTTGCATTTCTGTTTAATCTCCAGGTCTTTTAGCTAATTATCATAGATTTGGTTTGATCATTGAGTTTGTAGCATGAAGATGCGCTCCCCAGACTCTGACCTCTGACCCTTGGGTTGACTTCCAGACTCACCATGAACTGTTTTCTTTAAAGTGTCACTGACATCATCTTTGAACTTTACATAAAATGTCACAAGATATATATCTTGTATCATTCAACTATGTTCGTTTTGCAAACAAAATGATAAATCAATTTAATTTTGATTTAAAAGTGATTTTAAACTTCGCGCCGTGTTTATTCACGGGAAATCCGATTACACACGAATGCAACATCTGTGACGTAGTATTGGGCAGAGGCAGTATGCGTCTGTCTGCAGATTGCCTTTTTTTAAAACTTGAAAAATGCCGTTATGTTGTGTCGCATTTGGGTGTTCTAATATCATCAGTGAACAAGTGAGCCTTTTCACTTTCCCAAAATGGTAAATGTCTCTCTGTGCTTCGCTTAAATAATGCCACTGTTGTTTTAATTGTTTTAAATTTTTATCCCAAATATCTCCTAAAGTTTTACTTTTACTCTCCTTTGTTGTGTCTTTTGAGCCAAAATTTGAAAGAGACTTTTAATTTTTTTTTTTAAATATTGCTTTGGGTTATTAGCACAAACTGAAAGACCTTTAAGTTGAACAGACCATAATGGTGTCAGTGGACTACCTTTTACCAAACATTACACAAAAGGTTTCCGGTTCACTCAGGAAAGTATCAAACCGATACAGTGTTGAAGTATTGTGCAATACTGTAGTAAGTTGTTTCATAAATCTGTAATTCAGAATTTTAAATGGAGTGATTTCCCTGTACATTGACGCCAAGAATAAATTTTATTATTTGCAATAGGTTTGATGTTATTTTTGAAAAAGAAAAAAGAAAAAGAAAAAGAAAACTGTTTTCGATGTGATTTGTTCAACCTCATTCAACAATTTTCATTAAAACAACTAGATTTTATTCTTTATTAACTCTTTCATTTAAGTTAATAAAACTTTGAAAACAAAAACAAGGAAATATTCTTATCTTGGGAATAAAAAGGTGGAGAGTGCATCATCACAATCATCACCTCTCAGTTGCAACGCCTTTCAATAGGAGTGAGAAAGTTGACTATTTTTTTCCCAAACATTTTTAATTTTCTGCCCTTTTTTCCTCTCTGCACCCATAATAAGTGTGCCTTCTACAAATTTTAGTATTTCATTATTTATTTTTAACCATCGCAGGCACTTTGTTTTCAAAAGCAGATTGTTAAAAACTCCGGCTGTAATTAACAAGCAGGGAGACATGGGGAGAGGGAGAGGTAAACAGAAAGACAGATTCTCTGTGCCTTTAATTGGAACAACATCTCACATTATACAGACGTGTCGTTCCCAACCCGTCAACAGCAGAACCTCTGATTCTCTTTGTGCCTTTGTGTGCTCTGCTTTCCTTTACTTTTTCACAGCATTTTCTTGCCTTCAGTTAGTGCTGGCCAATCAGTTTACCAATTAGGCGTTTTTGTGACTTCCCCCTTTCTCTTTTCAAGCCAATGAACCCTCACCAATCTCCCAATTAATGGGATATTAATTAGAAAAAAAGACGGTGTGGAGCTAAGGGGAGTTTTTTTTTAACACTTTTAGACATCTGTCTTTGGTGAGACATCATAATACAGAAATTGGCCAAACAAGTTTTTTTTTTCTTTTTGAAACACCAGATTTCTGATGTATCCTAACCAGGTCTAGCTGAACCTGCCTTTTTCTTGCAGCCGCCGTTCTCATCTCAGAGAAACAAACAGAAGAGGAGCAATGAGTCAAAGCGGCCATGCATGGCTCTTGTGAGCAGCTCTGTGAGCTTTGTTTGAGCTCGAGGATGCTCAATGAGACACAAAGAGTGTCATTTCTCAGGCCCATCCCACGGGCGCACCGAGAGGGCGGAGAGGGGAAAATAGAAGTGTTACAAACAGACTGTTCAATTAGGGGCAGAATGGTGTGAAATTGCCTCAGACTGGTAAGCTTCTATTATAGTCGTGGCTGCATGCTTGCCTGATAGGTGAGGATTGTTTATTTTTTTCTACTTTTTTGTGTGTGTTGGTATCTGTGACTGTATCTTTTTGACAAAATAAACATTAAATAATTTGCACACTGTGGGAAGTCCCATGACAAGAAGTTTACATGAAGAACGATGCATATGGGCAGAAACTTGTGCCATTAGAAACTGAATTTGAATTGCTCAGACTAAATATGCATTCAAGTAATTTGACATTAAATCCATTGGTTTGAAAATGAATTTCACTAAATTGAAACTGAATTTAATGGTTTGAAATTGTATTTTGTTGTGTTGAAAATTCAGTCCGGCTGCTTTCATTTTCAGTTCTGTAATTCAGTTTTAATCCCAAAATTCAGTTTTTTTGTGTCACACATCCGGGTCCTTGAGAAAGCCATGGAGTACTCGAACACAGACTGACAGATTTACATTTCACGTCACTTTACAGAAATGTAGGTTGGGGTTCAGTCTCAAGGAGGCGGTAATGCAACAGACTGGATGCAATCCTCCGTAAAACACTAAAGAAGACAAAAAGTTCCTTTATGGTGTACTTTGTATTTGAGCTGGAGCAGTGCAGCGCGCACCTGAACTTGGTAACTCTTTATGATATCTAATGTGTTTTTATTTTAGCATTATGGAAGCGTAGTGCTGCCACCTATTGAAATTTTTTTTGTGGGCTTATGTAGTAATTACATGATACGTATCACATAATTACGTGTTAATAAGTAGTAATAACGTGATACGTATGTAGTAATAACGTGATACGTATCACGTAATTACGTGATAATATGTAGTAATAACTAGGGATGGGGCAGATTCGATCCAGTATCGGTATCGGTATCCGATACCAGCAGAATGTAAGTATCGGGAATCAGAACCAACCTGCCGATATTCCGATACTTTCTAGATGTCAGAGATCACATATATTTCACCATACTCTTGTGACTTCTGTCTTAACATTGTTACTTAGCGGTATATTAGTGTTCAATTATAGATTAAATCTGTATCTGTTGATAAAATTCAACAAGAATTACAACTCATATAGTGCCAGAATTAAAAATAAGACTAGAAAATGGGGAGTAGAATGTGATGATTTCCCATAATGCTTAGCAGTATTTTAGACTAGTGTTCCTTGCACCATGAGTCAGAAGGACGTCTGTGGAAGAGACCTGCCTCTTCTTGTATGCCATTTGTTTGTGAATTACTGTAGTGAGGCTCAGAGTGTCTTCTTTGGGTTTACCTCACACAAGTCCGAGTTTTGTGCAACATACGTGCTCTCCCTTCAAGAACTTAATTATTACAGCCTCCTATGCTTGAACACCGATATCGGATCGGAAAAGTATCAGTATCGGTCGATACTCAGTTGTTATGTATCGGATCGGATCGGAAGTGAGAAATGTGGATCGGTGCATCCCTAGTAATAAAGTGATACGTGATTACTACATACGTATCACGTTATTACTACATATTATCACGTAATTACGTGATACGTATCACGTAATTACGTGATACGTATCACGTTATTACTACATATTATCATGTAATTACGTGATACGTATCACATAATTACGTGATACGTATCACGTAATTACTACATAAGCCCACAAAAAAATTTCAATAGGTGGTAGCACTACGCTTCTGTATAGCATCACACAGTGAGCTCAGCTTATAGTTTATCTAAACAGAAAATGAGCTGTCACAAGGACAGTTTCTGTTGCAGCTTTTTATTACATGAAATGTTTGTTCATTATATAAATATCATCCACCACTAAATATGAAGTAATTTTTTTCCACTTGTGTGTTTGTTTGTCTTTAGCATTATCAAAATATCTCCTGAACCACTAAATGAATTTTAATGACACATTTAGTAAAATATTTCCTGGATACACATCAAACTGATTACCTTATAGAGTCAACCCAATTAAAGATGGCTGCCACAGCTAATAGATCTCAGCCAGCACTAAAATTACTTTAACTTATACTGTACTTCACACTCAGAGATTTTGAACTACGTTCAGGTGTAGTTGTAGCTAAGCATTATTCCCAAAACAACCTAAAAGCGGTAAACATCGGGGAAAATCTTTGCTTAAAAAGTTGTCTTTTTTTTTTTCATTCAACCTTTATTTAGTCAGGTAAATCTTTTGAACCTCAAGGGCTCATTTACGAAAGCGACCTGCTAAAACTAAAGAACAATGAACAGCAGTGGTATAATTTCCTTAAACAATAAACAATAAACAAACAAACAATAAACAATAGAAAACAAAAGAGAGAAAAAAAAAAAAAAAAAAAGTTTTTTTTTTTTTTTTTTTTTTTTACAAAGTATCAAAAAACTAGCAAAACATTATAAGGTAGACGTATAAAATCAAAGACAGGAACAGATCTGCATTGGTTTTTGCCAGGATTCCAACAGATTCTGAAAACCATTTAGAGAAGTCAAGGTCGAGAGCTTCAGATCTTTTTGTAAGATATTCCATGAAGCAGGAGCGGAGTAGGAGAAGGCCCTTTTTCCAAGTTCAGTCCTCACTGACGGAACACTGCAGGTAATCATGTCCTGAGAGCGCACACTGTAGCTGCACTCACGCAAAGACATGTAGGAGGAGATGTATGAGGGCAGCAGACCAAGAAGTGATTTAAAGATGAAAATGTACCAGTGGAAGAGTCTGCGTGAGGTTAATGATGTCCAGTTAACCAGTGAATACAGGGTGCAGTGGTGGGTACGATAATCACAACCAGTTATGAATCTTAGTGCACCATGATAGACAACATCCAACATCCGCAGGGTGCTTGTAGGAGCATTCATGTAGAGAATGTCACCGTAATCAATGGAGGGAAGGAAAGTCACAGACACAAGGCGTTTCCTGACATTCAGTGATAGACATGATCTGTTTCTGAAAAAGAAACCCAGTTTAACTTTCAGTTTCTTCACTAGGTTTTCCACGTGGAGTTTAAAAGAGAGATGTGAATCAATCAGGATACCCAGATATTTATAGGAATCAACAAACTCAATAGGGACACCATTTGAAGAAAAAATCAGAGGAGGATCTGCTGGAACCGCCTTCCTATTTGATTTGATATTAACCGCCTTCCTTCCTTTTTCCTATTTCTTTAATTGTTTATGTCAACCCTGTCAGTCCTGTAAACTCTTAGAAAGTAAGTACTGGTTGCATGTCTACAACTAAAGAACATTTGGTGCTACCCCATTTCAAGATGGCCACTAAGATAATGGACATTAGCCAACCCCAAAATGACTTTAGCAGTCAGTTTTACATACAAAGGGCTAAATAATGTGATGTAGTAGCTGAGGGCCATCTCCAATATTATTAATAGTTCAAATACTAAAAGATCACAGTAACACATGAGACTGTGCACAACTTCACTAATAATGTTTGACCAAAACAGTACAGCTGTCATTTCTCATCAAATGATTTCAAACTCTGGCATGAAAGGCTGTGGGTGATATGTGCTCGCTCCTTCAAGGAGTGCTAGGCACTTTTTATTTTCATTTAATGATTTCCTCTTTAGGGTGGCACAGTGGATCAGTTGGTAGAGCTGTTGCCTGTCAGCGAGAAGGGCGACGGGTCAAATTCCAGCCGGGGACCTTTCTGGGTAAAGTTTGCATGTTCTCTCCATGCATGCGTGGGGTTTCTCCGGGTGCTCCGGTTTCCTCCCACGTATCAAAAATATGCATGTTAGACTGATTGGTAACTCTAAATTGTCCCTAGGTGTGAGTGAGAGAGGGAATGTTTGTCCCGTTTGTCTCTATGTGTCCCTGTGATGGACAGGAGACCTGTCCAGGGTGTCCCTCACCTCTTGGACAGCTGGATATGGGCACCAGTGCAACCTGAAAAGAAAAAAATGGGAAAAGATAATGGATAGATTTCCTCTTTAAAACATCAGTGATTTTTTTTCCCAAAGTTTACCAATTTTTAAATTTCAACTAACGCTAAAATAAAAAAGAGGACAATCAAAACAAAAAAAGGCATGTTTAACAGAAATAAGAGAAACTATTCAGAGCAGAGAAGATAAGTTGAGAGAGGAGTTTTTAATTATTTAAAGCCAATTAGAAAGATAACAGTCCTGTTTATGGCTTCCTTGCACCCCCTCTGTGATGTCCCTGACTTCTCTCTGACATTATGGATGCACAGGCCTACAGCCACTCCTCCAAGCTCATATATCATTGAGTAAAGGTTACTGAACAAAACTCTCTTCAGACAATAGCTTAGGAAAAGGGCAGGTGTAAGTTATTGTTCAGTTTTTTTTCCTCCTCACGATGAAGAAGAAAACTTCAAGTAGTGAAACTTTGCAGAGAATAACTCGCAGCACATCAGCCTCTGTGCTTGGGAACCCAATGGCTGAAAATCAAAAGGGAACCACCAGGATACTTAAACTGGTTTCTCTTTGACCTTGTGCCCACAAACAGACCAGAACTCTGGGACAAAAATGACTTTGGATTAGCAAGAAGTTATGAACTGGCTTTTAATCACATTCAGAGCTAAAACATCGTTTAATATTATGCATGCATCCATCCATCCATCCATCCATCCATCCATCCATCATCCATCCACACCAAGGGAAAGCTGAGTTACCAATCAACCCAACATGCATGTTTTTGGTCTGTGTGAGGAAACGGGAGTTCCGGGAGAAAACCCACACATGCACGGAGAGAACATTCAAACTCTATCCAGAAAGGTCCTCCATCGAGGTTTGAACCGGCAACCTTCTTGCTGAGAGGCAGCAGCTCTACTGGACTACCTCATGACTACTATCAAACTTCTGTCAACGAATGGCAGCTGAGAAATGTAAGTATTTAATTCCTGCATTCATCTCTAGCTTTTAATACAAATCTTATATGACAACAATATTGCCGCCATAAAGTATGATAAATTCTTCATTTATGAGTTTTGGTATCTTAACAACTGACGTGTATTCAGTGGTGGTTGTTGTTGCTTGGGTTTAACTCGGGTCTTATCTGCTAATGTAATGAGGTCAACATGCCATTTACCCAGTCAGTTTAAGCCCAATGGGGACTCCAGCTTCACTGCCCACCTCTATAGCCGAGCATCCGTTACACAGAAAAAAAGAATGATTACATTTTTAAGGGTGGCTTTATCAAGCAGCTAAAGAGGCTTTCTCACTAACAATACCATACAGGTGTGATGTTAAAATCCCAATCCTGCTGAAATCAGCAGAGCATACCAATTCCTGACAATGAAAAATGTCTATACAGTATACTCAAGTTCACACTGTGGTGTTTGTGTGGCTGGTGTGTGTGGTTTAAGTATGAAAAAGGAAAATCCAAATAGCTGCGGAGTGGCAGCAGCAGATAAAAATACTCCCAGTGTATGCATGAGTTTATAACCATCCTGAATAAACTATGTACAGCTGCTTTTGGTAAAATCCTGCAAAATGTTCAGTTAGTGAGCTTTCTGCTTCTGTTATGTGGGATCAGTGGTGGAATGGGTCCCTGCACGTTGTGCTCGAGTCATTACCCGACCAGCTGGCACTTCCAGCCCCCACCACAGACAGTAAAAAAGAATCTGGACTTGCATGTATTCATCTCTTTGCACTCAGACACACGTTGCCATGCGCACCTGTCCTCTCGCACACACTAACTTTTAAAAAATTGAGAGGAAAAGGTAACCCTCCAACGAGCTATTGTGCAATTGTTCAATTTGGGAAGAAGTTTCATGATTTATGGCTGACAGGTTCTGAGTAAGTCTTTTTATGCATTCCCTCGCTATTTTTCTCCTCTTTGTCTTTCTCTCCCCGCCATATTTTTTTGTTGATTATGCTGATGTAAGCTAAAAAAAAAAAAAAACTCACAGAGGCTTTCAGGTCTCTCTCACCACTCTGTTCTGTTGGTGACCTGATTCAAGCCTCCTCCATGAGGAGCAGGTGACCTCCACAGAGAGAAGTACGCAGGACACATCAGAGTAATGATGTGTTTAATTCTGATGGAGAGATAAAAGGGCGGTGGTAGCTTTAGAAGGAGGCACAAGGCTGATTATTTCAGGTTGATGATTACCTGCTTGATTCATCTACCCACCATCTCCGCCCAGCGCTGCCAGCTACAGCAGGTGTTCGTACACATGATGAGCTTTAAAGAGCAGCATGTTACTTTGAGAGAAACATGAGTCAATTAAAAACGACAGAGACTTGGATTAAAAACACGATGCGGAGATGTATAAATGTCAGATCATTCGTACTTTTATAATTGTGCAGATGGTTAGAGAATTTTGCAAGGTCCAGCAACATTCTTTAGAGAATAAAACTTGAAAAACTATTTATAAATGAAGGATCTTCATTGTGTGTGTGTTTAAAATTTGACTGTAGGGACATTGTGTTTTTATCAACAACTATTTCATGATCTTTGTGTCAGATATGACTCAAATAAGTGTTTCTGGAGCAATTTAAAGGACACCCTTTTCAAATTGAGCTTTGAGGATTCTCCTGAGGTTCGTTCGAGGTGTGTTGGCAAAGTATTTGCTTGGTTAAAACCAGACCCTTGTCCTTCACTTCGCTTTGGACTAGGGTCTGGGACTTCTCTCATAGACAAGGATTTCTCCGGTAGATTTTTGACCGGACCAATCAGAGAACAGAAGGCGGATTACCGGACCAATCAGAGAACAGAAGGCGGAGTTTTGAACGACGTCAACTGACGTTGTCAGTTAAAATGGCTGCCGCCACGAAGGAATTTTCATGAAAACAAGGTAAAAAACCATTATTTCTTTGCTGAGAAAAAATATATTTCTTAGCTGACGTTATATCAGAAGGGTTCCTGAGCTTAAAGGACAACAGCCACCATGACAGTAACAATTCACCATATAGGACAATTACTGTAATTTAATATTATGTCTATTTTCATTTTTGCATTTGGGCCAGGCGAGGGTTAAAAATTTAAAAAAAAACAACCCACTCCCGAATGAATCCGGAAACCTGGCCGAAGAGTCCCGAAGTGTCATGTGACTTTTGTTACATCTCCACCCAGAAGGCAGAAGGTAGGAGTGAGTTTCCATGGAGGTTTATGAGAGAGAGTGGGAGTTAAAACTGCATATTTCCTGGTGCATTTGTGTGTACATATGGACCAGCGCTCTGATTTTATTTATTATTTATTTTATAACACCGCTGCGGACCGTTGCTGCTCTCATTCATTCTGCCCAGAGGAGCGAGCCGCGCGCGTCTCTGGCTCCTCGTTCCGCTGGTCACCTTTGAAGTTCCGAATGCGTGTCAGGGCTCTGCTCCGTCCCAGCCTTGTTGCGGGGAGCACGGGGGAGCACGCGCGCAGAGCTCCGCTGCGCGGCTGCCTTTCTGTACTCCCGACCTGTCTGGTCACGGGGGGAGAGAATAAAAAGCCGATGCGGAAATGAATGAATTTGTCGCGATCAAACGAATTAAACTAGTATGTCTACGTGGATGCTCGCTCAGAATATGATAGACATGAGTGAGCGACAGCAGGATTAATCAACAGGCAGCTTTAGGGAATATTTAAAAATGCTTCGCTTTTTCTTTTCCTCGCTCGCCTGTAACTCCAAGGCGTCACTTTAGTGACGTGAATGCCCATGTGAATGCCCATATATGGAGAGGGGCAGATTTTCCCGGAGCTGCATGCTAAAATCTGCTATAAATCATGAAATAACACATTTAGCGTTATTTCTCTACAATATAAATAAACGCTCCTGTATTATTTTTAAATAAACTAATAAATATTAATGGCGATGTAATTTGAAAACATGGTGGGTGTTGGACTTTAAGAAATCCAGGACTCAGTTGCATAGGGAGGGGCTTAGTCCTAGTGTGAGTGTTTGTCCAGCAGGGTCTGGGAAGTCATTGTATTGAAGGCAGTTGTGAAGTTCACAAAGAGTATACAGACGTATAGCCTTTCTGCTCCAGGTGGGTGAGAGCAGTGTGGACCACAGTGGAGATGGCGTCCTCTGTTGATCGATCCTTGTGGTATGTATACTGGTGTGGATTCTTGCTGATACCAATGGTAGCTTTGATGTGGGCCATGACCAGTCTTTCAATGGTTCAAACTATGAAAGAAAAAAAGAATACATCTGGGCTTCACATATTTTTTCATGAGGGCATCAAGAGCAACAAATTCTGATTTGACAAATGTAAAGAAGAGAACCCACCAGTGGCATATAATGTTGCCAAAAGTTATGTGTTATTAGCTCTAAAGTACAAAAGTGGATGGGGAAGGATTAGATTACTGAGGTTGAGAAATAATCAGATATGTGACCAAATACAAATATAATGGCAAACTGATGTCTGGCATTGCTTAAAGGATTGGGAATTCTGGAAAGAAAAGGGGGGAATTAGGCCAATATTTAAAAAATGATGAATTACAGCACATGTCATCTTGACAAATCATATGTTTTATTGGCGTCAACTGACACGCTGTTTGTGATGCACCACAGCATTACAGATGTGAGCCTAAAACAAGCATGGGATCAAAAAGTATAATTACATTTTTATAATACAGTGAATAAATATTATTGGAGACTGCCTAGGATAGGCAGAACCCTATTATTATCCTCCTCACAACTGGTTTCTTAATCTAAAAATTCAAGATAGCCGCCAAAGTTACATTTAAATGGTTTTAACGCAGCTATCTTTACCCATATAGAGCTGAAATTTGATGAGGTTATAGTTGAGAATGTTCCCCATCACATATTGAATCCATATAAAAAAAATCCAAAATGGCCACCTTAGATAAAAAGGAAAAAATACAAGAACGCAGCCATTTTTACAGCTATTCAGCTGAAATTTGGCGTATTGGTAGCTGAGAACGATCCCTAATAGTCTCCGACTGCAAATCAAAAATCCAAGATGGCCGCCTGAGCTAAAAAGGAAAAAATACTATAACTCAGCCAATTTTAGTGATACAGTACTGAGATGAAATTTGGTGTAATGATAGCTGAGAACGTTTCCCATCAAATGCATCAAAATCAAAAATCCAAGATGGCCACCAATGCTACATTTAAATGGCTTTGACTCCGTTGATTTTACACATATAGAGCTACAATTTGGTGAGTTTATAGCTGAGAACGTTCCCTGTCACATACTGAATCCAAATCAAAAATCCAAGATAGCCACCAATGCTACATTTAAATGGCTTTAACTCATTTGATTTTACACATATAGAGCTACAATTTGGTGAGTTTATAGCTGAGAACGTTCCCTGTCACATACTGAATCCAAATCAAAAATCCAAGGTAGTCGCCTTAGCTATAAAGGAAAAAATATGATAGCTCCGGAATTTTTAGAACTATTCCGCTGAAATTTGGTATAGTGGTAGCTGAGAGTGAACCCCAACACATAGTACTGTCAAACCAATTTTTAAATTGGCAGCAGCCTGGTAGTCCCCATCAAAGTTTCTCCAGGAACTTTCTAGTTCTAAATGCATTTTTCACAGGCAGAGCAAAGCATCATGAATTTACAAAGTTAGCATCCTGTCAGATTATTTCAAAACTGTGGGTCTTATCTTCAGATATGTATTGTTTGTATTTTCCTTTTATTTCTCCTGACTGATCCTTTTTTTTTTTTGCCATGTTAATTCTTCTTAAAAGAATTATTCAGGTCAACTGAAACATCTCTTGAGTATTCTCTGTATAATAAAATCATCTATTGCTCCATGTGTTTTTCTTGTGCGGCCTTATTTATATTCTCTGTACAAGATTTGGGGTGACGCTCCAGCACTGCTCTGTAAATGATTCCCCCCTTGTGACCGAAGCCACAATGTGAGACGACTCCAGCACGTTTATATCCCAAAGAGGAAATAAGCACACATCATTCCTGTCGAGGAGATTGCGATCTGGTCTTGCCCAGATGCTATCTACAAATTACTGTTGCCTTCTTCTGCATCTCTGTGCACGAGCTCGTGTCTTGGAGAACATGCATCCGTGAATGCGTTTGCCGTTTTCTTTCGCTCAGGGATCGAACGATGGGGTCATGCTTTCAGAGTATTTATCTGGTATTAGGAGAAGATCAGTGGCAATGCTAACATCTTAATCCTCTTGTTTTACCTGGGATGAAACGAAGCGAAAAAGAGAACTCAGGTTGGGAGGTGTTTGCTTTTTTAGGCATGAACGTAGGTGTTCATGCTTTATACTTTTTCTTAGAGAAATGTCATCAGGGCATGCTGCTATTTCTGCTTTGTTCTCCAGCTCTTGTGTTTGTTTGTTGCGGTGGGTCGCGCTGGGAGGACGTGAGCAGGCTCATTTTTTATCCCTCTCCTCCGGGCTTCAGTCAGAGGAGGCTTTGTCACCAGCTATCTGCCTGCCAGTGCTGGGTATTGTTATTCCAACATACAGGCCGGTTAACATTTCTCTTGTCACAGCCGCATCTCTGCCACAACACAGCGTGGAAGGACACGCTCCTTCTCTCAGTTTACTCTTTTGCCCTTTCTTTGTTTCCCTCTTTTGTCTTTTTGTTCTCACTTTGTCCTCCTGTTAAAAAAAAAAGGTCCCCTTTCATCTGGTTCCTCATGTTAATTACTTAAAAAAACACTGCTCTTTTAACAATGACAAGCCTATGCACTTGTTTAACATCCCCCGTCTCTCTGAAAGCCACATTTCATGAACCCTAAAGCCCGAGATACACTCGAGCGTCCTCACGATACGCCTATACGCAGCGTACGTACGCTGTGGCAAAAGCGTAGCCCCGCGTAGCCCCTCAGGGCACGTACGCGCAAAGTGTCTGAACATAAACTTCCCCGGCGCCGGACTGTTTTGTATGTTACACAAATTAAATAAATTCCCCTTCTTTATCGCTGATCGGGCCTTTTCTTTTGTTTTTTTGCCTAAAGTCAAGTAACCGCTTCTTCCTCCGTTCACTCGATGATTGAAATGAATGAATTCAGGTCCTACCTGGGTGCGGCGATGTTTTAAATATCCCTGGTGGGCTGTGTGCTGCAGGAAAAGCACTCCCTGTTATTATTTTTATTTCTGAGAGAACTTTTTACAACATATATAGTAGAAACACCGCATGAACACCGCCGCGGTCTTCAAGGCGCTACATGAGCTGGCTGTCAATCATTTCAGTAGGCGTGTCAGCAAGTAACCAATCAGCGAGCTCAGTTGAGTCCCCTCCGTGTGCAGCTGCTCATATTACAACAAGGAGAACGCGAGCGTATAGTTTCTGACATATGCTGAAGCATATCAGCAAAACACATGCGCACAAAATGCGCGCGTAGAGTGGCGTACCTGAGGACGCATGAGTGTATCTCGGGCTTAACTGTCACTCCAAAGTCTGTTGACTCGATTCTGATAGTGTTGCTCTGTTTTTTTTAATCGCCAACTGGTGAAAGAAGGGTGCAAAACATCAAACTTCATGCTCAATAGTACAGGTAGAAAATCCAACAAAGTTGTCAGGCCATCTTGGCGGTTTCTTTTTCTTTTTGCTGAAACGTTTCGTCTTTCATCCAAAAACTTCATCAGTCTGAGGAGCCACAACAAACTCAGTACAGCATGTTCACATAGGTCGTTTTCAACCGGATAGTCCAGTAGACTCTGTTCGGTTGGGGGACCAAAATTGAGAACATTTGTTTACATTTGAGCTGGTGCAGTTTTCATTCACACTGTACTATGCAGTTGAGCCAACCTGTTCCCACACTCGCCTGTGGTGGCGCTGCACCAAGAACTACTGAAGGAAAGAAGACACTTCTTTTTCTTCTTCTTCTGGAAATAAAAACAAAAATGGAGTGGCGTCAAATTTTAGCGTTTTGTTTTCTGTTTTGTAATTTTTCAACAATGGACTAAGCATGAGTGGAAGATGAGGCAGTAGACCACGGAGAATGTTGTTTTTCACACAAGGTGGCTGACTGCTTCATATGTGGTAAGAGAAATGCACATTTGTTTTGGTTGTATTTACACAGAATGCCTTGCGCTGTAGTCCATTTCCTGCTTTTGGAGCGTTCTCCGGTCCGCTTGCATTCACAATGCATTCGAATCATGCTAGAGTTCACTTCAACTGAACAGACACCTACTGCAGGTATTTAAGAGGACCAGAGTTAACTTTTTCAGTCCGCATCAGAGTTCGATTGCACATTCACACCTCTCCAAACGAACCGGACATTCTAGGCAAACGGACTAGAGTTTGATTAAAGCAGACTAAACAGGGCTAGTGTGAAAGCACCCATAGTGGGCCAACAAGTTTGATGGTGCTAAGATGGTTTCTGGAGTCCGCCCTCTCCCCCGTCAGGGTGTTCATTTGTTGTGGCTCCTTGGACAGATGAAATCTTTTGAATGAAATATGAAATGTTTAAACTTCATTCATTTATTCAACCTTTATTTGTACAGGTTAGTCTCATTGAGTCATGAGGACTCATCTACAAGAGATACCTGTTTTAAACAAAGAACACAGATGAGGTACAAACAACAATAGACAATCATATAAAAGCATATACAATGAAAAGTAAATAAGAAATTATATAAAAGCAAAACAAAAGCAGCTACATTATAAAGCAATGCAAAATACTAAAAACAGGAACATTAGTTTTCCCATGAACTTAGTACTGTAGTTGTTTAAAATCCCTTAGAGAGATCAAGGTTGAGAACTTCAGATCTTTTTGTAAGGTGTTCCACGTTACAGAAGCAGAGTAAGAGAAGGCCCTTTTACCTAGTTCGGTCCACACTGAGGGTACACTGCAGGTAATTATGTCTTGAGAGCGCACGCTGTAGCTGCACTGACGAAGACACATAAACACAAAGAAACCATCCAGAGGACCTGACTTAACTTTGTTGAAAGGGTTCAAATATTTTTGCCTTTTGTGCATGTCTTTGTATGTTTTTAGCACAATTTCTTGGGGATCACTGGACAAAATTTAATGGAACTTTTACAAAAAATAGTCATTGATGTGGTGTTTCTTCTCACAGATTATTATTACCGGTATTACTAGGAAGTTTCTGGAGAAACTTTGACGAGACTGCCACGTGCCACCAATTTTAAAATGTAGATTAGGAAAATGCCTACCTTTTCATATACAGTATAATAGGGATGAGTATCTTAAAGGATGTGGTAGTGGGAAGAGTTTGTTCGATGACATCCTGACGTTTGTTCAGAGACTTTTTCCCTCTAGGTCATGTGACCTCACTATGGCAGTTAGAGGCTGTTAAGGATTCAAGGTTTTTATTGTCATTCACATCACATGTGGTACATTAGATGGAACAAAACTATGTACATTTACCATACCATACCAACTTTATTTATAGAGCACTTTATCAAAGTCAAAAGTCAATATGCACCCAACAGGACCAAAGTGCTGTACACACAATCATAAAATACAATACAATCATAAAATGGAGGGGTCTAAAAACAGTACTAAAATAATAAATTATGAATACAATGTTAAAACATCTCAGATTGTCCCAAAAGCCAAAGAAAAATGGGTTTTAAGAAGAGACGTAAAAACAGCAAGTGAAGAGGCCTGTCTTATGTCTAATGGGAGGTCATTCCAGAGCTTAGGAGCTACCACAGAGAAAGCACGGTCCCCTCTAAGCTTGCGCTTTGTCCTCGGTACCCTCAGAAGCAACTGGTCAGCTGACCTGAGCGAACGAGAGGGTGTGTAGTAATGCAGCAGCTCTGACAGGTATGGAGGGGCATGGCCATTTAGAGCTTTAAAAGTAAATAAAAGTATTTTAAAATGAATCCTGTAACGCACCGGCAACCAGTGCAAAGAAGCCAAAACAGGGGAAATGTGGTCAAATTTTCGTGTACCTGTTAAGAGTCGTGCAGCTGCATTTTGAACCCTCTGAAGCTGGGAAGTACATGAATCACTAATACCTACATAAAGTGAATTACAGTAATCTAGCCGTGTGGTCACAAATGCATGGATTGCTGTTTCAAAGTGCTGTCTAGGAAAGATGGCTTTTACTTTGGCTAGCTGCCTCAAATGAAAAAAGCTGGATTTTATAACTGTTTTAATTTGAGACTCCAGCTTAAGACCAGCATCCATCTTGACCCCTAGATTTGTAACATCTGGCCTGACATACTGAGCCAAGGAGCAACATTTGTATACAGTATAGGGTCCCAGTTACATCCAACAGAAATACAAATTGTAAAGAAAAACATTTGTAAGATCTAAAACATAAACTAAGAAATATACTAAACTAATAATACAATAAACACTAAACTAATAATACACTAACTAATACACTAAACTAAGAATACACTAAACTAAGAATAAGAAAGTTCATTCTCAATAGTCCAGGTATCAAATCCGCTCATTCTCAATCAGTTCATCTGGACAGTTTCTTTTTAGTAGAAACGTTTCACCCTCACTCCAGAGGGCTTCGTCAGTCAGAGTAGTCCAAAGCAAACTGAAGCTACCCCACCAAGTAAACAACTTAAGTGGACCAACCAGTTTGCTGTAGCCAAGATGGTTTCTGGGGGCTTGTCCCTCGTCGACTCCTCCCAGGCAGGCAGACATGTCCAAAGTGGTTCAAGACAAGAAAGTTCATTCTCAATAGTCCAGGTATCAAATCCGCTCATTCTCAATCAGTTAATGAACTGATTGAGAATGAGCGGATTTGATACCTGGACTATTGAGAATGAACTTTCTTGTCTTGAACCACTTTGGACATGTCTGCCTGCCTGGGAGGAGTCGACGAGGGACAAGCCCCCAGAAACCATCTTGGCTACAGCAAACTGGTTGGTCCACTTAAGTTGTTTACTTGGTGGGGTAGCTTCAGTTTGCTTTGGACTACTCTGACTGACGAAGCCCTCTGGAGTGAGGGTGAAACGTTTCTACTAAAAAGAAACTGTCCAGATGAACTGATTGAGAATGAGCGGATAAACTAAGAATACACTAAACTAAGAATACACTAAACTAAGTGTTATGAGCCGATAAAAAGGAAACAATTAAACACTGAGAATAAATCTGACTTACAATAATGATATTTATTTTAATATAGACAAAGGGTTTGATTTAAAATAAATGGTACCGAATATTTAGGAAGTGACCCAAGATGTTAAAACAGTCAGCTGCCCTCACATGCACTACAAACAAAATACAATTCAATAAACTAGGCAGACCAACAAAAGACAAAAACTTTAAGGACAGCAGGTGACAGTGATCAACTGTAAAAAACAAAACAAATTTATTAAATACAAAACTTTAATGGAGTCACTCTTAAAACAATTTAAAAATCAGTGCACACCTGCGGCGTCTGATAAGCCCACACCCAGTCACAGCAAATCCCAAATGGCATAGAAACGTGTGGCCCTACCAGACAAAAATAAAGAATAAACAAAACCATATAATACAATTTAAAACCCAGAAACCTGCAAGCCTACCTGTGGCGTCGAACCCCACACCCAGGTAGTCCTGCTTCAATCTGCTTCTTTAAAACTGTGTGGTCCTGTTGTAAACACATCACACATCAGAATAAAACCCAACTGTTTATAAATAACACTCAATATGTTTAAAAACAAGCCTTCAAACCTACCCCAAGCGCCTGCACCACAGCATGTGTGAACACAACACACCTGGCCACTCTCAGGAAATTGCACCCTGTCATCAATACTGACAACTTCCCTTTTCTAGAGGCTTACAGCACAGGGAAATTGTGCCACCTTGTGGTGCCACCTGTTACATTCCCCCCCATCATCGTGCATCGACGACCCGACGATGTACCTGAAGAAATTAACCAATACCGGACAGCTATTCTTTTGTCTGCACAGAACGGGGCAGCCTGAATGGGTTTGAATGTTGTCCTGCAGTCTTCCTAGTTGACCTCCTGGGCTCTGAATTTATGGTTGTACCAGTTTCCACAGCGGATACTTGGCCAGGAAAAAGCTGACCATCAGGCAGTACATCTTCAGAAATACCTGCTTCAACATCCTCAACATCCGATAAGATTTCAGACTTAGGCAAATCAACAATTACATTCTCTGCCCCACTGTCAGTCAACACATTTTTCTCAGCCTCCATATCTTGAGACTCCACCACACTACTTTCAGGAACGCTTCTAAGCTCGGCCCGGTGTACTTGGCGGAAGGGTCCTTCCTGATCCACAGGTGCTATAGAATACACTACACCTCGATCAGGAGGTGGGCGAACCACTTGATAAGGAGTGGAGTCATAAAAATCCTGAATCTTACTCCGACCCCGGACAGAGTGATTTCTGGTATACACCAGATCTCCCTCCTGAAAATCTGGAGCAACATCCCCATCCTGATTTCTCTGAGCTCTTTTACTCTCCAATTTTCGATGCACCATGTCATAAGCCACCGTTAGAGACTTTTGGTGCTCTTCTACCCACTCTTCCAAGGGCAGGCCAAGATCTTCATCAGTTTCCCTCCGTCCCACCAGGAAATCCACAGGCAACTGTGGCTCCCTACCAAACATCAAGAAGTAGGGTGTCATTCCAGTGGATTGATGGATAGTTGTATTATATGCAAAGGTAACTTGAGAAATATGGCGAGGCCACCTACGTTTCTGTTCTGGTGGAAGTGTTCGAAGTAAATCATGTAAGGTGCGATTAAAACGCTCACACTGCCCATTCCCCTGAGGATGATAAGGGGTAGTGCGGCTTTTCTCGATTTTATACAACTTACAGAGCTGATAGACCAAATTACTCTCAAAATTTCGCCCTTGATCAGAATGAATCCGGCTTGGGGGCCCAAACAGCTGAAACCAATGTTTCACTAGTGCCTCTGCAACAGTACTCGCACGCTGATCTTTCGTGGGAACAGCCTGTGTATACTTGGAAAATACATCAGTCATTACAAGAACATTTTCTCTACCATCTGTAGAAGGTTCTAAAACCGTGAAGTCTATTGCCAAAATCTCATGAGGTCTAGAAGCTTTGATCGCACCAATGTAGGTTTTAACCTTTGGCAACATGGCCTTCGATACCACACACCTTTCACAGTTTTTACACCACCTCTCTACATCTGAGTACATATTGGGCCAATAGTACCGCGAGCGAATCAACTGTAAAGTCCTCTCTACTCCCTGGTGGCCATGATCATCATGAAGTGAGCGAAGAACACCCTCCTGCAAACAATGTGGTAACACAGATTGTTCAACCTCAGTCTGTCCGTCAGAAGTGTAAGCACAACGATAAAGGACAGATTCTCTTTCCCTAAGTCGACCCCACTGCCGAACTAACTCTCTAGTGGCTTTATCAAGCCCATCTCTCTCCTTAGCATCAGGCTTCCTACCCCTTACCCAAAATCGCCTAAAGGAACCCACAACAGGATCCTGATGTTGCAATGTACTAAGGTCAGTGGTTGACAGACCCGGTAATGCACAGATCTCTTCCTGTACTCCAGCAAACCCCTCATCTAGACCTAAGCCAGCCCCTACTTCTCTGTGCATGACATGTTGACGGGACAGTGCATCTGCATTAGCATTTTGCGAGCCTGGGCGGTATTTCAAAGTCAAATCAAAAGCTGCCAATTCGGAGACCCATCTCTGCTCTGTTGCCCCAAATTTTGCTGTAGCCAAATGACTCAATGGATTATTATCTGTAAAGACTGTACACTTGTTACCCAGCAAATACTCTCTAAATTTTTCTGTAACCGCCCATTTAAGAGCTACCAATTCTAACTTCATAGAGCTGTAGTTACTCATGTTACGCTCAGTGGGCTTCAGACTGCGACTTGCGAATGCTACAGGACGCAACTTACCCCCATGCTCTTGAGAGAGTACTGCTCCTAACCCTCCATGACTGGCATCTACTTCCAAGACAAAAGGCTTCTGGAAGTCTGCATAGGCAAGAACAGGAGTTGTTATCAATGTAGCTTTGAGCTTCTGAAAACTCTGCTCACACTCTTCATCCCAGAAGTCACCCAAAGGCTTCTTAGGGGTTTTACCCCTTTTCCTAGGAGGAAGCAGTCTAGCAACAAGACGATTTAACGGGGCAGCCACCTTTGAAAAACCACCCATAAACCTCCTATAATAACTGGCAAACCCTAAAAATGAGCGAAGCTCTGCCAGAGTAGCGGGTCGCTTCCAGTCTCGTACTGCTGCTACCTTATCTGGGTCTGTAGAGACCCCCTCCTCTGATACCACATGACCCAAATACTTAACTCTCTTCTGGAAAAAATGACATTTTGATAGTTTGACCTTTAACCCCTGGCTTTCCAATCTGGAGAATACCTGATTTAACCGTTGCAAATGCTGTTCGACAGTTGAAGAGAAGATAATAACATCATCTAAATACAAAAGCAGTGACTGGTAGCGGCAGTCTCCAAACAGACGCTCCATCAGACGCTGAAAAGTACTGGGTGCATTACATAAGCCAAAAGGCATGCGATTAAACTCAAATAGTCCAAATGGTGTGCAAAAAGCAGTTTTTTCCTTGTCCTTGTCAGCCATCTCAACCTGACTGTACCCACTAGCCAAATCTAGTGTTGTAAACCACTGTGCTCCAGCCAACGCATCCAGAGATTCATCAATCCTAGGTAAAGGGAATGCATCCTTCCTTGTTTTAGCATTCAGCTGTCTATAATCCACACACATGCGTAATGTACCATCTTTTTTCTGTACTAAAACTATTGGTGATGCATATGGACTACTGCTTTCCCTAATAACATGACTTTGTAATAGCTGTTGAATGTGATTACGGACCAGATCATACTGAGAAGGAAGAATGCGTCGATAAGGTTGTCGTACTGGTGTTTCATCTAACAAGGGGATCTCGTGTTTCACTAAATTGGTACTACCCACATCTAGATCACTCCTGGCAAACACCTTGTTGTATTTTAACAACAAATCCCTTGCCAGTTGTTTCTCTTTACCATGCAGATTTTCAAACTCAGGTAGGTCCAAGTCTGTGTTATTTAAGGCATTTTCATGACTAGCAATGAATGCTGTACAACTATGTGAGTCAACAGAGACTTTTATCTTAGACTCTTCCGTCACCACAGTAGCAGTCTGAACAGTGGCCACAACTCTACGAGGTGCTAACCACATATCACTTATACCCACATTGGTAATGGGAACATACACACCACCCCTCCCTGCCTTCACTAAAGAAGGTGAAACCAACAAACCCTCCGGGAGGCTGCCCCCCTCATGACCCAGAGGCTCAACTAACAAATCAGTAGGCTGGTGTACGGGCATCTGTGGGCATGTCACCGGCACATAACACAAACTTCCAGCTTTGACACAAAAAGATTTCTTACCCTGAACTCTGACCTGATGAGGGTCAGGGGAGTTGGCCATAGCTTCCATCATCTGACAGTATCTCAAGGTTCTTCTCCACCCCCGTGGTGCTGACTTGAGTATAGGTGCTTCCCAGAGATCAGAGCCATATTGTTTACACAGATCAAGGTAAAGTGGGTTAAACACATTCATTCCCAACACCCCAGGTACATCAAGTTTCTTTCGCTTCATGTAACAATCAGTTGGATCCTCGACTATCAACACACCTTGACGAGGAAGCAATACACCCAACACAACAACATCAAGCTCTATGTAACCAAGGTAAGGAATTCTTAACCCATTTGCTGCTTTTAAACCCAACCAACCACAGTCCTTCAGGTCTTTATCCGACAAATGAGAAAAATTGTTTTTAAAAGCACTTTCTGTTAAGGTAGTTACCATAGACCCACTATCCAACAAACAATTTACCCTAACCCCAGAAAAATCCACCTCCCCCTCCAAGCATTCACCAACAAGGTTACAGACATTCGACCCATCATCAATGGAGCCATGAAAACCGCCCACCAATGTTTGGCTCTGCACACTGGCGGGTTCTAGTTTTCCGACTGCTTGGGGAGAACAGCCTGTTTAGGCTCAGTGTTTAAAGTGGCAGTACAATTTCTGGCAATATGCCCACTTTGGTTGCACCGAAAACAAATTTGCTTACCATCAGCAGTTCGGCTAGGACGAAAATTGCGAGTTCTGGGGGGAGGTAAAGTTTGAGGGGTCAAAGCCTTCATGACCAGTTCCAACTGAGTCTGCTGAGCTTTTAACAAGGACACCAACTCCCCATACTCAGAAGGGCGGGAGACAGAACTTTCACAAGAGGCAAACATTTCATTCAAGACTGGGTTGTTAGAATTACACTTGAATTTAGATGACTGATGTTCATATTGCGCCATCCACCTAGTGGCTTCCCCTCTAACATCCCGGATTGTCCACGCTGGGTTGGAACTGATTAAATCTCGTAGTCTTATTCTGAGTGCCTGCTCTCTCACACCATCACAGAACTGGTCACGTAAGTCTTTAAAGGATTCTGAAGCAGCGTGTACATCATTTTTGACTATCTGATCCATCAAGTCCATAAGAGCATGAGAATAATCAAGCAAAGACTCCCCCTCAAGCTGTTTACGGTTAAAGAATCTACGTTGTAAAGAGATTCTTGAATGCATACAACCATAGACTTCTTTAAGTACATCAAAAATACCTGTAACACTCTCCTTTGTAGCTGCAGGAAGAAATTTAATTTCAGTCCGGGCAGCACCCTCTAGATGTTCAAAAACAATTTGTGCCCGGTCCTTTTCCGTGAGCCCTCTTGTTTGCACATAATTACTCATCAGTTCAATCCATTCATCCAAAGTTAACGACTCTGCACCATCCAGTTTTCCAGAAAAGAATGGCAGTTTTCTGTCCTGCTGCACATAAATAACAGGAGTGTGCCTTACAGCTTCTGCAGCTCCTGAAGACGTTGATTGACTTTCTGAGCCTGCGGCCGCTCCTCTGAGAGCCGCCAGCTGACTTTCAAGGTCCTTTATTCTCTGTGACATGGCCTGTTTATCCAGCACCTCCTGAGCCGCAGCGCTGCTGGACACGTCCATATTGATGCCTTGTCGCCAACGAGAAGACCCACTCCCACTGTCCCTGCTGTCCTTATAATGCAACTCGTACACAAAAAAAGAAAAAAAACTGGTCACTTCCCGTACTTGTTTACCAAACAACGCCAAATGTTATGAGCCGATAAAAAGGAAACAATTAAACACTGAGAATAAATCTGACTTACAATAATGATATTTATTTTAATATAGACAAAGGGTTTGATTTAAAATAAATGGTACCGAATATTTAGGAAGTGACCCAAGATGTTAAAACAGTCAGCTGCCCTCACATGCACTACAAACAAAATACAATTCAATAAACTAGGCAGACCAACAAAAGACAAAAACTTTAAGGACAGCAGGTGACAGTGATCAACTGTAAAAAACAAAACAAATTTATTAAATACAAAACTTTAATGGAGTCACTCTTAAAACAATTTAAAAATCAGTGCACACCTGCGGCGTCTGATAAGCCCACACCCAGTCACAGCAAATCCCAAATGGCATAGAAACGTGTGGCCCTACCAGACAAAAATAAAGAATAAACAAAACCATATAATACAATTTAAAACCCAGAAACCTGCAAGCCTACCTGTGGCGTCGAACCCCACACCCAGGTAGTCCTGCTTCAATCTGCTTCTTTAAAACTGTGTGGTCCCCAAGCGCCTGCACCACAGCATGTGTGAACACAACACACCTGGCCACTCTCAGGAAATTGCACCCTGTCATCAATACTGACAACTTCCCTTTTCTAGAGGCTTACAGCACAGGGAAATTGTGCCACCTTGTGGTGCCACCTGTTACACATAGATAGGCACGCACATATCTGGGTTCAACTTAAATAAAGATCATTAAAAACAGACAGTTGGAATCATTTTGAACATCTTAATTTTGACTATTTCGACTTTTTATTCTGCATTAGCTGTTGAAGACAGATGCATGATGGGAACTCAAAGCGGAGCCTTTCATCTTCGTGTTGTGCGCATGCCCGTTTCAGAATGACGTCAGAGAAGGTCGAGATACACTTGAGCGTCCTCAGGTACGCCACTCTACGCACGCATTTTGTGCGCATGTGTTTTGCTGCTATACTTCAGAAACTATCAGCTTTCAAACGCTCGTGTTCTCCTTGATGTAATATGAGCAGCTGCGCACGGAGGGGACTCAACTGAGCTCGCTGATTGGTCACTTGCTGACACGCCTACTGAAATGATTGACAGCTTTCAGTCAGCTCATGTAGCTCGCTGAAGACCGCGGCGGTGTTCTGATACGGTGTTTCTACTATATATGTTATAAAAAGTTCTCTCAGAAATAAAAATAATAACAGGGAGTGCTTTTCCTGCAGCACACAGCCCACCAGGGATATTTAAAACATCGCGCACCCAGGTAGGACCTGAATTCATTCATTTCATTCATGGAGTGAACGGAGGAAGAAGTGATTACTTGACTTTAGGCAAAAAAACAAAAGAAAAGGCCCGATCAGCGATAAAGAAGGGGAATTTATTTCATTTGTGTAACATACAAAACAGTCCGGCGCCGGGGAAGTTTATGGTCAGACACCGCGCATCGCGCACGCGGACGTAAAAAAAAAGCTTTGCGCGTATGTGCCCTGAGGGGCTACGCGGGGCTACGCTTTTGCCTTGACGTACGTACGTTGCGTATAGGCGTTTCTTGAGGACGCTCAAGTGTATCTCGGCCTTAACTGGCCACAGCGGGTTTTTTTTTTTTTACTTAGTGAAAATATGTGTATTTCCTCTCAGTTGGGTGAAAATTTTTAGTGTGAGTCACTGAAATATTCAGCATGTATTGTGTGCTGGATAAATAAGGAGCAGATCTTCATCTGCTACCTTTCATTTTATATTTTATATATTTTTTCTTTTTAATTCATATATGTCCATTGTTGTATTTCATTATTGTAAAATTTAAATAAATGAATAAAAAAATAAAAAATATAGACTTGGTTGTTTTTTTAATTAAATCTGCAATGTTGATATAACTTGTAGAAAATAGGGGTGATGAACAAAACAGGCACTTTTCTGTGGGGAAAGCTTTATGGTAGTCCACATTATGCCGCTTTGAAAACCATTCGAATTCTAATCTATTTTACTTAATTTATTTCAATAAAAATAATCGTGTCTATATAAAGTTTAATGGTATAAGTAATTTCTATATTATATAGCGAAATAGTCCATTTTGTATAACAAAGTAAACGCTGGGAAACATTTTACGTGGATTTTTAGTTAGGCGCAAGCTAGGCCAGCCAATTGAAAGGTCCTTCAGAAGGACCTGCATAAAAAAAAAAAAACTAGCTTTGGTGGCGTTAATGCCGCTGCTGAACATTTACAGATACTGTAACTCGTACAATTTGATTGACAAAAACCACCGTACAACGAAAGTAGAGGTATTTGATTAAAAAACAAAACCATGATAACATCCGCCGGTAAGTCTGAAGGCCTGTTTTAGTTTATAGCCGTTGTAACTAGCTAGCTATTGATTTAGCTGAGTCACAGAGTGGTGGAGTTGTTAGTCAATTGTTCACTACTGAAAGTAGATAAAATGTCAGATCAGTCTAGATTTACTAGACGTGTTTTTACATAAACAACAGTACATGTAGTTTCCTCAAATATATGTCATCAAAAACAAAAGATATAGAAATGAACGCGCCATCAACCGTGTGTCACAGCAATGACTATAGAAATTGTGCTAACTTATTTTATTCCAGTAGAAACAAAGAGATTAATTTTCACTTTGTAGCTACATTAAGATTTGTGTAATTTTTTTCCATATAGAAACTCATGTTTTTTTCAAAACAAGTATTTGATAATTCAACAGATTACATTCTCTTGCTTATGATGTTGTGTAGCTCAGGTACAAGTAAAAAAAAATCTTGTGTATTTAACTGTTTTGATTTGCTTAAGCTAAGGTTGGGATGTTTTGAATGCATATATGAGTAAAACATTTCATGTTAATGATTGCATTTCTGTTTTTGTATTTGTCTAAAGCTGGGATCATTTCACTTCTTGATGAGGAGGAGCCACAGCTCAAGGTAAAAAAAATGTTGCACATTGGTAGGCCAGGTAAATGAGAATGGTGCTAGTTATGTTAGTGTTATTTTTTCAATATTAGTGAACTGGAAATAAACGTGAAAACATTGTCTCAACATTTTTCTTAA